>NW_004624878.1:2406535-2484937 GCF_000247695.1 Heterocephalus glaber | reverse complement strand
TAGAGGTCCCATTTGACCCAGCTATTCCCCTGCTGGGTATCTTCCCCAAAGAATTAAAAGAATCATACTACAGTGATATATGTGCACCCATGTTTATAGCAGCACAGTGTGTAATAGCTAAAGCTTGGTAATAGCCCAAGTGCCCATCAACTGGAAACTGGATAAAGAAGATGTGGGTTTTTTTATAAAATGGAGTACTACTCAGCCATAAAGAACAAGAAACTAGACATTTATAGCTAAATGGATATAAATTGAGGCCATTCTCTTAAGTGAAATAAATAGGGCACACACGTGTAAATACCAAATAGTTTCTTTAGTGTGAGAAACTGAAAGTGTAAATAAGGATTAAAATGATTAAAATGAATAATTGATAATTTGATATGGGAAGAAAAGGTCCAAAGGGGTAGGGGAAGTGGGAGGGGAAGGGGAAAGGAAAGAAGGGAAAGGAAAAAGTATGAGAAAAGAAAAAAAATGGAAACGAAGTCTATGTAAATAGGGAAGGGTGGAGAGGGTGAAGGACGCACAGGTAATGGGGAAAAAATAAGAACTAAGATACAGCATGTACAGGTACAAGCACCCAATGAGAAATGTAATTGTGTTGTATACCTAAAATGTACCAATAAAAGAATTTAAGGGAAAAAAAAGAATCCAACAGGGCCAGGGATTTAGCTTAGTGGTTTCGCCGCCTACTGCACAAGCACAAGGACGCAATTTCAAACCCTGCTACAAAAAAAAAAGAATGCAACAACAAAGAAAACTATAGACCAACATACATGCAAAATTCCTCTATAAAATACTAGGAAACCAATTCCAACAGCATATTAAAAGGATTATTCACCAAGATCAAGTGGGACTCAACCCAGGAATTCAAGAATGGATCAAGGTATGGAAGTCAATCAGCATGATGCAACACATCAAAAAAATGAAAGACAAATACCATATGATCATCTCAATGGTTGAAGAAAAGGTACTAGATAAAATTCAGTATCCCTTCATGATGAAAACTGAACAGCACTGGAATATATAACTCAGTGGCAAAGCATGTGCTTATCATACCCAAGACTCTGGGCTCAATTCCCAGCACAAAATTTAAAAAGTATATACTGACAAATTATATGTAGAAGAAAGTACCTCAACACAATAAAAGCCACCTATAATAAACCATTAACTAATGTACTGATAGGGAAAAGCTGAAATCTAAAATCTGGAACAAAATAAGAAGAGCAACTTTTAAAGAGACTCTAAACTGAAAAAGAAGTCAAATTGTCACTGCTTTTAGATGGCAGGATATTATACATAGAAACCCCCATGCATCTCACTAAAAAGCTGTTAAAACTAATAAACTTAGCAAATTTTCAGGATTCAAAAATCACCATTCAAAAACCTGGAGTATTGCACTAATACAAAACTAGCTAAAGTAGAAATTAAAATAGAAGTCCCATTTTCAATCACTACAAGAAATAAAATAAGAATAAATTTAACAAAAGAGATGTAAGATCTCTACAGTGAAAACTAAAAAACACTGATGAAAAAATTTAAAAGGACACAAAGAAAAAGGAAGAAAACTTTGGTTCCTGGATTAGGAGAATCAATATAGTGGCAATGTCCACAATACCAAGTGATGTACAAATTCAATACGATCCTTATTAATATGACTATGACACCATGTCACTCTCAACAGAACTAGAAAAATTAGAAAATTTGGAAGTAAAAAAACAAAGCAAATAGGAAAGAGTAAAACCCCCAAATAGCCAAAACCTTCTTGAACAAAAAGAATAAAAACAATAGAGAATAAAAATAAAGAATAAAGAATAAAACAAGTGGCTGCATTACCTGATTTTAAAGTACATTACAAAACTGCATTAATCAAAACAGTATGGTATTGGCATAAAAACTGATAACATAGACCAACGGAAACTTAGAAGTAAGACCATACACCTACACCCAACTGCCTATTGACAGGTGTTAAGAACAGGGATTGGAGAAAAGGAGTCTTTTCAATAAATGGTGCTGGGAAAACTGTATATACATGCAAAAGAAAGAAACTAGACACTCCCTCTCAACAGTTACAAATATAAATTTATGATGGATTAAAGACTTAAATGTAAACCATGAAACTAGTAGAAGAAAACATAAGGGAAATACTTCAGGATATTGGAATGAGCAGAGTTTTGGAGGTGTGTATAAGAGCACAGGGAACAGCAGCAAAATGTACAAATTAATTACATAAAACTTAAAAACCTATGCAGCAAATGACATAATGAAGAGGCAACCTACAGAATGTAAGAAAATATTTGCAAACTGTACATTGACAAGGGGCTGATATTCAGAAAAATCTAAAGAACTCCAAAACCTCAAGAGGGAAAATGCAATAAGCAATACGCTGGTCCTAGTGGCACACACCTGTAATTCCAGCACAAAGGGAGGCTGAGGCAGTAAGATTGAAAGTTTGAGTCTAGCCTGGGCAACTTAGCAAGGCGATGTCTCAAAATGAAAAATTAAAATGGCTGGGGATGTTGCTCAGTGGTAGATTGCCCCTGTGTTTAATCCCCAATACCAATAGATTAATGAATTGTGGAGCAATAGACCTAAATAAACATTTGTCAAAAGAAGACATGCAAAATGACCAACATAAAACATGATCATCATTAATGAGATCAAAAACTTCGTGCGATTTTATTCCATTCATTATCAAAAGACTAAAGATAACAAGTGCTGGAGAGTTTGTGGAGAAAAAAGGGAAATTTAATACACTACTGGTGGGAATATATGGAGTTTCCTCCAAAAATTAAAATTAAAACTACCATGTGATCTAGCAATCCCACCATTGCTAAAATAGCCAAAGTAAAGGAAATATTTTGAAGAGACATCTGCATTTCAATATTCACTGCAAAACTATTCATAATAGCCAAGAAATAGAAAGAACACAAGTGTCTAACAACTAAGAAATGGATGAAGAACAGGGGGCACATATACACAGTGGAATACTATTCAGCCATGAAAATAATGATATACTGTCATTTGCAACAATGTGGATAGAATAAAGCAGGCACAGAAAGACAAGTACTGCATGATCTCACTCAAATATGGAATAGAAGAAAATTGAGCTTATAGAAATTGAGGGTAGAATGGTAGTTACTAGAAGCTGGAGAGAGTAAAACCAGGAAGGGATTGGGAGAAATTGATCAATCGGTACTAAGTTACAATTAGGAGCAAAAAGCTCCTGGGTGGTTGTGCAGTAGGGTGACTATAGATAATAATGATGTACCAATTATTTCAAAAAGCTTGGAAAAAGATTTATGAATATTTTCCGTGTAAAGAAATGACGTTTGAAAGGATAGGTGTGTTGAACTTGATCTAAACGTGACACAATGCATGTATGCATTGAAACATAACATGGTACTCCATTGTATACTTCTTATATTTTGATGTCCATTTTGATTTTCTTATATTTTGTTGAATGTTCTGTAACTATGTCTTGATTTGCTTTGAAAATATCAGTCTGAATTTGAAAATACAGCTGACGCTTTTGACTGACACATTTATCTGATTTTACATGTTTTTAACTAAACTCTTCTTCCTCTACTGGAATGTTCATGAGGAAATTGCTGTTGTAGTCCATACCCTTTGTGTGAATGTAAGCAGTCAAAGTATCTTTTTAGACACTGATATATTTCAATTCTATCAATTCTAAGTATTTTTGAAGTTGATGAGAATCTTCCTGATTGTGAAAGACATGTTAAAACAAATAATAAAATCCAAGTTTCCTCTTCTTATAATGACATATTGTTAATTCAGAAACTTATTTCTAAACACTAGTAACTTTCTGAGTAGGCTTGGCAAAAGAAATCTCAGTATTTGATTAGGTGCACATACTTGAAATAATACCGATACTTTTGGAAGACTGTGAAAATATTTACCAGTATTACCAAAAAAGGCGTATCTCATAAAATTGAATTTTGTAGAAACTTTGAAATAGCCAGAGGCAGATATTTAATGGGAAAACACTTCTAAAATGCTGATATAAGATTAGTTACTACTTTAGGAATAGTATGTTTTTATAAAAAGATTCAGAGTAAAAATTTCTTCACCATATTTGTTCCTTTTCTTTTAAAATATCTGCTGTCAATGTGCTTTTTCTATAACAAACCATAATCTTTCATATCTATTTATCTATAGGAAGAGGCTCCAATACCAGACACTATGGACGAAAATATAATTAAGACCTTTTGTTTGATTCCTACAAAACAAAATATAGTTAAGAATACCTTTAGGTTACATTTACCAGTAGGTACTAAGGTTTTTTCTTTCTCTCAATCTTTTTATACCTCAAGAAGATAAAAATGGAAAACAATCTTATTTTACAAATCTGCACATTCTGGATTGGAAATATTTCCTGTAAATTAAATTATTTCTGGAAAATGATGATTTCTTTTTTGTTGTTCTTGGCTCGTATCACTCTTACTATATCACAGAGAAATGAAAGATGCCAGTCAGTAGTCATCATTTTCAATATCAGCCTGTAATTCTCCTCAGTAGGTTCCCCTATTTTCATTAGGAGCCCTTTCTATCATTCACATTATTAAAAGCAATGGTCCTGCTAATTTTTCTGCTGATTCATAACTCAGGCCCCCTTTTCGGCAGTCACCAATTACAGTCTCCTCACTACTTTTCTAGCCTCCATTAAGTTCCTTTGGAACTTTTTCTATCTTGGTTTAGAAAATTGGAAATGCTCTTAGGATTCTGAGGTACATATAAAATATTTTCCAGCCACGCACTTGAGATCTATACTCCAAAGACACCCTTTGCATGACAGGACCCTGGATTTGATATTTATTGAGGCATTTCTTACTTTGCTAGTCCTTTGTCACTGGGAGAGATGGAAGATTAAAATCGATTTTATTTTTAAATCAAACAAGGACTAGCTCCTTTATAATGTCTCTATATTGTGCTTGTAAAATGAGCAATCCCTTTCAGCATATTTCTCTCTAAATACACAACTAAAATAAAACAATTTACATTATCAATCTTCGTTCATAATATTCTTAGGCTCAGTTCAAAGTTTGTCCACATGGATAATGTGTTGTCTGTGTTCTCTCAGGTGATAGCATTGACAAAACTTCCAACACTAAATCAGAGTGACCTTTACTTTAGCTTTCACTGACAATTTCCTCACTGTCCTCTAATCCCTGAGTAAGCAGTCCCCTGGAGCCCTTTTCACCTTCCCCGATTATGTACCCATGGCCCTTGCAGCTTCCACACACCCAGCCTTAAGGCCAGTGTCACACATGTAGGCTTTAGTTATAGTAGCTCCCCACTTCCAGGTACCGAACAAGTAAGATGGGCTCAGTGAGAACCACATGCCAGCAGCCTCAGTTCTGGATATTGGGTATGTTCCCTAGGTCTTCTCCATGTTGTTTCCACTGGGATGACAATTCCCAAGGTGATTTCACTCCTCACAAATCCCGTAGTTGACCAGAATAGTTGAAATTACTAGGGCTATCTAGCATCTCTTTTTTACATGCCATCTCCCACTCAGCTAGCTTGACCTTTTTTCACAATGTGGCAACTGCTGGGTTGTCTGACTTTTTACATTTGCCCAAAGTGAATGTTGCAAGGAGCCTCCAAAGTGGCTTAAAGTCTTCCTATAGTCTAGCCACCAAATTTCCTGTACATCATTTCTGTCCATTCCCTTCATCAAAAAAATTCAATAAAACCAGTTCAGATTCAAAAGGTAAAAGTAGGCTCCATTTCTCAATAAAATAAGATGCTAAATATGTGTGAACATCCTTAATCTACCATAGTGAAGAAGCTGAATCCTCAGCTTAATAGATTCTTCATGCAACACTACATATAAGGAGTGTTAACCATAAAGCACACAACCCACTGTAGTTTAAAACAGACCATGAAAGATTCATTCTATTACAATGTCATATCTAGTCATAATAAAATATAGTAGTTCTCACCGTTGGTTCTTGAGACAGATTTTAAATACCCAGTAGTGTCATAAATGAATATTTCATCGCTTTACTGGAAATATCAGGAAAAGATAATTAACAGGGAAGAATAAACATGAGAAAGACAAACATGAAGAGAAGTTGAAGATATTAAATTTAATTCATATACAGCATTGAGGCTTCATTTCAATTATTGGGAGATATTTTACTCTGTAGAGAAGTTGAGCACCTTTAGACAGAGGCAGATCAGTGCTCTAGAAGAAGTAATAGGCAAAATCATATGCTAATCACTCATCAACCAAGGAGAGAAGAGAAATGCAAGTAGACTACAGCAGGCAGGTTTTATAGAACTCAGTATTAGCTTCTCCCCATGATGCCAGAGAAATAGGTAATAAATAAATTGTCTGTATCTATGAGAATTAAGAATGAAAGAAGAGCACAAAATGGCTTCATTCCAGGCTAATTCTTAAAAGTTCCACACAAAAATCAATGAAATAGAAGTTGGAAGTGTAGCTCAGTGGTAGAGTGTGTGCTTAGCATCCACAAGGCCTCCCTGAATTCAATCTCCAACACCAAAAATAAGAACAAAGAAAGAAAGAAAAATCAGTAAAATACAAAGTGGTCTACTACATTACCAACACTTTAGATATTTGACAATACTACCAGGTCAGTACCAATTCTAACTGATGAGTACAACAGAGCTACTATATTCTGCCCGGTGGGGCTCTGCTGATTTCAAGGACACTTCAGAAGTCCTGCAAGTAGAGATCTGAGTACTTTTCTACATCCCAGAAAGGGACTGCACTTGTATGCAGACACTGAACTATTCTATTATGTAAAAATGGCAGCTGAATAAACTTAGTTTATCCCGAAAGCCAGTATTTCCTGGTGTAACAAAATAGTGTTAATCTTAAAAGATAACTTGGAAGAATGACAGAAATAGTCAAGAGAGAATGGAAACACTAATAAGTAAATATTTTTATGAGTAAATATTGATCGTTTAAATTATGTACTTGCATTAGGAATTGAAATATGTGCAATTCTTCTCCAAATCCATCTCACCATTAACTGCATATGCCAGCTGTGGGTGAAATATTGAGGGTTTTCTCAATCCTGGATAAAAGGTACAGAAAAGGTAAATGATAGCATGAGTGAATGAGTTAAATGAATTTTATGTGTCATCAGAAAAGTAATTCTGACATCTCAAGGGAAATTCAGCATTTTATGTCTGTGTGGGGCTAATTAAATTCAGTCAGAAAAACATGAACTAGGGCACTGTGGCACCCCTGTAATCCCAGTGCTCAGGAGGTTGAGGCAGGAGGATGGCTGTGAGTTTGAGGTTAACATGGACCACTTAGTGAATTCAAGGCTAGCCTGAATTATATAGAGAGACCCTGTCTCAAAAAAAAAAATATGAACTTTCAGACCAATCCTATAGATTATTTAGAAAATGAATTCCTAATATCAGTTTTGTGGTCATTATTATTTAATAAACCATTTTATTTTGATACGCTTAGCCAGTTTTGCTTTAAATAAAGCTAACAAATCAAATTACCCACAGGTTTAAGCAGAACAAGAAGTGGTTCCATAGGCTTCATAGAATAAAAAGCACACCTGCGGAGAGTCAGGCTCTTCTCTTGTGTCCACATCTAATTTATGCTCAGACTAGTAATCTAAACCCTTTAGCGCTCAGTTTTTTTCACTGCTGAAAGAATTGGGCTAGGTCATTTACTACTTCTTTCCCTCAGACTAAAATCATTTCTTCAGTGAGTTTTATATTGTTAAGTACTGTAACCTAACATGTTGCCTTATAGCTGGTTGTCTCTCAGGTTGTGTTGTGAGTTCGTCAAAATCTTTTCTCTTGCAGTGTGTAGATCATGTAATAAAGACTTTATATCTTATGGCATTTCCAACTGCAGCCCTATGTTGAGAAGAATCCATGGGTTAAGGCATGGCTCACCGATGTCTTCTATGAGTAAAAGAGAAGGGAGCAGTTCACAGGTGCCATGTATTTGTCATTTCCTATCTAAACAAAAAAGGCATTCTAAGAAATGCGTGAAAATGATGAGTGTACAATTCTATAATTGTGCATGTATTATAAACATTCATAAAACAAAATGAATAGCTACTGTAAAATATTATCCCCGAGCTTTCCTGATGGTCATGCCATTACTAGCTATTTACAAATCACAAGTAAATGCATGAATGAAAAATTTTTGTCTCACTAGTTCTATCATCTTTATAGAGCTTCAAAGAGTGATACTTTATGAAGCATAGGTTTAGTAAAAGATTATAAGATTATTCCATTACTAGCCAATGGTATAATTCACTTCAAGGAAAAACGTTTATTGCTTGTCATGATTTTTAATATCTTCTTACTTGCTAGAGTTGCCTCATTGAGCCAACCTATGGACCAGGAGTTATTCAGAGTGTAAGATAGTACAGTATTACTGAAGAGATTTGCTGAGAAAGTTGATCTATTATACAAACCTCAGAGTGGAATTTCTCATAGCTTTAGGGATGTGAGGTTAAATATCACTCTTATCTAGAATCAGCTTAAAGAAAATGAGTCTGCCATTGCATTTAGAAAACTGCTAGTTTCTAAGTGAAAAACAGTCCTTCTGCTATGCCGTCCGGCTGTAGGACTCTGAAGCTTAAAAGGAGCCCTATCTCCATTCTTTCAAGTGTGAGATGTCCTTTGTTTGTCACTAATAAATTGATGTAAAGCAAACAGGTTAAAGCTGATAGATGTATGCCAGTAGCTCTATTTTTGCACTGGAAGTACAAAAAATGTAGAAGGAATATTTGGAGAGAATAATATGTAAATATACTAATGTCAGGATAGGCTCACATGAAACATTCAGAGTAAAATATAAAATGTGTCATTGCATTTTTCTCATCTAACATTTAGGAATATGTAATTTAATTCTTTTTTTTCATGTCAGCATGCATTAAGAAAAAGAATTAAAGTCCAAAAAAAGAGTATAAAAAAAGTAAAACATTGAAAGGAAAGGATAAGTGTTTTACAATTAAAAATAGGGATGCCAACTCAATATTTATGTCAACAAACCCCACTTTATAGAATAGGCATAAGTGCCCTACAGGTAACACAAATACGGATTGGTGTGGTCAGCATGACCAGCCTCTGGCTGTGTAACCTGTGCAGTCACACTGAAACCCTAAAGGAGCAGCAGCCTGTGGTCAGTGTAATACTTAGATGTCATGTTGAAGTTCTTAATGTTTAACAAATGGCCCTGCACTTTTATTCTGCACTGGGCCCCACAAATTATATGACTTTTCCTTGTGGTCAGTAGAACCTTTCTGAAAGAAATTAGACTTAAAGTCTTAGCATATGAGATAAATTTGAAAACTTTGGCAGGTTGGTAGGGAACTTCTTGAAAAAAGAGGCAGAGAATACATTTTCTAGTATTGCAAAAGACAACATAGGTTGAGTCTAGACTCAAATGCAAGATTAGACAATTAGACCATCTTGGAAGAAATAATGAGCCAGTGAAGATCTTTTGAGGAGATAAACAAAGTTACTTTTTAAGGAAGACTAACATAATGATGGCATGTCATGGGTAAACATGAAGATATAAACTGCTAGCAAGAAAGCTACTATTAAAGCTATAAACTTAGGAGTCAATGCTTATGGAATGATTGTTAAAACTATATGAGATTCACAGAAAGAAAATAACTCTCTCTGGACTGAGTCTGAATATTGTACTATGAGATAACAGAACCAATTCACTATGCCTTTCTCCATCATCCATGTGCAGGTCCAAGGAAAGCTGTTCCACATTTCCTCCTATGTTTCCTCTGTTAAAACCGGATTATAATGGATATTCTTTGAGTGCACAATCAGTGTCTATAGACAGTGATCTCTGCAGGGCAGAAATGAATTAAATGAATATCTGTTTAATTATTAATATACAGAATAGACAATAATAGGAGGATAAGTCAAAAGTTCTTAGCAGTCATACAAAATAAACTGTGCTAAGAAAATGAAGCTACAATAAGTCCAAAAAAAATCAAAAGCCCATGAACTTGAAAATTGTGTGACTTTATTCCAGGACTCGTTTAACTCAGAAGCATGAGATTAAGAAGGAAGTGACACTGTATTGGTAAAGTCTTTTTACACTGGTTTTTCTTTTTTACAGCTTAAAGATTTACCACATATCTCACCACTTGGGAAAACAGAGCCAATATTCATATTCTCAGATGAGATATCTTTCAAGAACAGAACACAAACATACCAATTAATTCTACATTTAATGTCACATTGAATAGTATACTCTCTAGCTCTACATGTCTGCTTGGGAAAGAAAGAGTACTGATGTGATACATGTGATATTTTATCATTCATTCAGTGTTCTTCATGTATCCAGTTTTGTCATCTAGAATGTAATTATAACTTAATGGTTTTATTTTAAAATTATTATATTTAAAATTTCATTGTAATTAGTCCTGTATGTTCTTAGTTTGAGTGGCATTATAATGCCTCATTTTCATTTTAACCAAGGTAGTAAACTGGTTCCATGTATTCATGACTTGGTGGCTACACTACTAAATGGTCTATTTTGTATATGTTGTCAGCCTAATTTCATCAGTTAGCTCTCAAATTGTTTTTCTGCTTTAAGCTAAGTCACCAAGTGAATCTGTGTCTGCATATTTCTTAGTATTTAAAAATCCATCATTAGAATAGGTGTTAAAAGTTAAATATCAAAGTCACAATAATGGGATAGAGCCATATTCACCCATTTTGAATCCTGAATGCATTGTTGGATACATTTAATATTTCACCATATTAGACATAATTTTTGTCAGTGTTTTGCCTATTTTCTTCACTAGTAGCAACTATTTATCAGAAAATATGTCTATTTATTATGCATGCAAGCTAATCAATATCAGTTATATTCTAAAAACAATATAACCCTTATGATCATTAATCTGTACCCTATTCTATGAGTTTAAGAAAAAAACTTTGTATATATTGTTCTTAAGAAAACATTTTAACTAAGATTTTATGTCAGTAACATTAACCATATCTAATAATCCATGTCTCACAGTGGTACTGTTTTTTTATATTAAATAAGATTTTTTAAATTACATCTTGTCAGATTTATAGTTATGTTTGGGCATGCTGGAACTGTCCTATGTGAGCCCATTGAGAGGTGAAATAATTCTAACTGAGGGCACAAAAACTCATCCCCAGAACCTTCTGACTGGGTCATTCAGCAAGAGTTCACTACTTATGAGAATACAAGTTATCTCATTGTTTAAATTATTCTTTCCCCAAACATTCTCAGAGTCCTTACTTTGTGTATAGCTTTCTGCTGTCACCTTCTTTAGAACACTTCAAAAAGTACTTTACAATTTTGAAGTATCATCCAATAGTTCATGCACGTATGTTATTTCATCAAATGTCCCACAATATTCCATGAGAGAGATAGTTCAGGTGTTGTTATCCCAATGAAGTTACTTCTCCAGGGTCTCAGGACTATTCAGAAAGCCATGATCCATGGCTAGAAATTCAGGTCACCTAATTCTAAGCCTACCACTCTATAAAAGACCAAGGAAATGAGGAATACTTATATCTAAAATAAAACTAAGTACTTATTAAAAAAAAAACCCTGTTATTGTAGCTATGGAAAACATTGATAACCAGTTGGTGAGGCAATGAATACCAATTAAAGAAATACGCCTCTTGGTTAAGAGTGCAATTATAGTGCCCTTTAACAGATAACATTTATCAAACACTTACTGTATACTGCTATAGGCTTTATTTTCATTATCACACTGAAACTTTATAGAAGCTCTGAGCAGAGGAGCAATTTTCCCAAGTTCAATATCTAATAGGTGGTAGCACAAGGATTCACACAATTCTGTACTGTTCCCTGTGTAGATTCTATATATCTATGCTTTACCTTCTTTTTTCCACTGCCTTCCTCTATAGTCTCTTCTATTTTTCCTTCCTCATTTCTTTGTGGAAATAAGAAAAGGGTGGGAAGAGGTATTGTCAGCCACCAAGGAAAGATGCTATTAATATATGCATTAACTTCCTTAATGATCATCAGCCACATGACTTTCTGGCTTGGTGGTGGGAATACACACAGTGGACCTTGAAGAACACCTTCTCAATTAGTGAGTGCTACTTCAGAGACATGAGCCAGGTGACATTGCAACATGACAGGGGCATGTCCAAGGGGGTCAAGAAGGAGTCCAGCAAGTTTTTACCAACAGGATGGCCTTTGAGTTGTGCCTGAATGTCTGCAGTCAAAGAAGAGAGAATTGTGTGACTAAACAAAAAGCTGTGCGAGAAACAGAGCCATTGGAAGAATTCCTAAATACAGGCAGCTAGGAAGTTGATGTTAGAGAATGCATAGGATTCATTTGGAGGAGGTAGAATGAAGCTCTAAAAAACCTTGTATGTCAAAATAACGACTCGACTCTTTCTTAAAGGCAATAAGAATCAGCAGACACTGAACAGAAAAGATAAATGAGCTTTCAGGTCTTAAGAACATAATTGACAGTGTTATGGTGGATGAGCAGGACATTTGGTCAAAATAAATGCTGCTAAAGGAAAGGATTTGAAGAGAAAGACAGCATTTTCCTGTTTTATTTAAAAGTTGTAAATAAAAGGATAATCTAGCAGCTGTCCTAATGAGATTATGTGACCAGGAAATGTAAATGACATAGACATGTTGCTGTTCTCACAGTCTCTTTCTTAAAAAGCATTAATTCACTTATGACTCACATTTAACTTCCTCTAGGTGGGGGGTATGCCATGCTAAGTGTTGGAGCACTGTATTGGGTAGGCATTGGTTATGGGGAAGTTCATTTGAAGCAACAGATAGCAGGAATTATTTATAAAGGCAAAGAAAGCAGAGAGAGAAAAAGACAGAAAGTAAAGCAAGTGTCAAAGTAAACAAGAAAAAAGAGACTAACTCCTAAGAGATAAAAAGGAGAAATTAGTTTTAGGTTTAAGAAACCAAGCATCTGCTGTAAGTAACCATTTCATTAAAAGAGCACTAAATTGCAGTGGTTCTCTCTCAGGAACTGCATACTGTGGGCTGAGATTAAGGATAATGGGCTCCCACATGAATTCTTCTCATTACTTCTCTTGAAAGAACAGTAAATCTACTGAAAGGGTAATTTAGGTTTAGTGTTCACAAACCATTCGTTTTACTTTTAATCTTCTCTGTTTAGGATTTGAAAAATATGATGCAGATATAATCCAAAGGACAGGCCAAAATTAGATGATTTTTAACTCCTCAACAGTCTTTTAATTGACAAATATGGGAAAGGCTTAGAGTTTTGCTCCTTATAGATGTGGACAGTGCTTTGGCCAGTTTAGATAGCACTGCACGCTAATTGCAGGAACCAAGTAAAGGACAGCAAGGAAAAGATAATTTATTCCTTGCCCACCTGAATTCTTTGGACTTTTATGTGATTTTTAACTAAGTCTCTTCTTCATCCCATTAAATATCACCTTACATGTAATTCCGGAGAAAGGAAAAGGTTTGAGGGCTTTTTCTCAAAACAAAAAGAAACAAATTATCTTTCCCTTCTCATGATCATAATGTATACCCAAAATGTACCAGTAAACAATGAATAAAAAAATGAAAGAAATTATCAGGGAAGAAAAAGTTGGTGAAATGAAAAATCAATTATTTAACTGTAAGAATATAATTTTACAAAACAATTTTTAAATATGACCCTGAACAATGATTTATAATTGGTACATTTTATGTTGCCAAATTGCTACCAGCATGGTTTGTGGTACTATATTAAAAACAAGCAAAAGACTATAACAAAACAAAGAAAAAGCAGGCAGTCTTTTATTCAGATATTGTTATTGAAAAAAATCAAACTGCCCTCAATTTTCTGTGGCCTTTCTTGTTCTTTCCTATTACACAAAGGTCCCATTCTGGGTCAATAATGTGCACACTGGTTCCTGGTTAATTTAACTGAGTGCTCCATTAAATGAGCTCCTCAGTAATCTTAGGGGAAGAAACTAAGATGTTCCTATACTACACATTATGGTAAATATACAGAAGCCCATTCAAACAGTATTGAATTATGCTGATTTGAAACCGATTATTTATGTTTACAGGGTTTTTTCTCCATAAAAGAGAAACGATTTTTAGTTTTCTTTTTCAGATTTGAAAGTGAGCAAGTAGTCTAATGAAAATGAGAAGATGATTTGTTTTAGAATCTGAGAGTAAAAATGTGTCCTAAGGAAATTAGCAGTGTACAACATTCATTGGACAAATATCACATTCCTTGAAATAATTGTTATGACATTTTAATGGAATCTCACCATGAAACATTTCCTTGTAAATGACTAAACTGGACCATGTCTTAACAATTATTTCATGAGAGAAAACTTCAATGACCTTAGAAAGTTCCAATCAAAAGACTAACAGGAAGGGTAAAACATTGAATGCCAGCAAGCAGTAGTCTTAACATAACATATAATAAAGTAATTCATTAAAAGAAAAATATACTGTTTGGTAAAAAAATCTCACAATATCTTCACATCCTTTCCATAATACTAAGAAAAAAGAATAATCCAAAGGATTTCTAGAAATGAAATTTGTTTTCATAATTTTCATAAAACCCATTGGTCATTTCAACATAAAAGGCAAACAGTGAAATTCTTAAATAATTGTCAGGTACTGCCCTCTAAGAACATATTATATTTTTAAGGTAATTCACTTTAATTTCATCAAAAACTAAAAGATATCTAATCTGGGGCTATTCTCTATGACTTTCATTGAACATTTTTCATGTGCTTACTGTTGGAGAAAAGGTTTTATTAATTTGAAGATATTTCAAGCTGCATACATCTTCCCTCATTCAAATCAATTGTTCTTGGATTGTAACATGAAAAGTGAGAGGTTACTACTTTATCTTTATAAAAAAATACCTCATGGGTTATTATAAATACCAGATCTTCATATGATCCCAGTAAATCTGTTTTCTGATAGAGACAACAAAAGTTGTGAGTAATGAAAGGTTTGTATCAGTCATTCTAAAGCCATCACTGATCCCATGAACAAAAACAACTAAAAGACACCCTGGCTCGTATTTATTGATCTCCCTAACTGCAGTATTATTTAACTGGGTTTTAATCATCTCGATACCTAAATGAATCAGGTGTTTTTGGCCTCCTTTGTGTTTGGTAACATTAACAGAGATTTAAGCTGACTTGCTTCCTGATGATGGTGGTTATGGGAGGAAATTATCTTTGTTAAATAAAGACATGTGGCTTTGGGACCAGCAGTCTTTCACCTGAACACTGTCTCATTCTGTTGCCCACAGTGTACTTACAAAAGGAACCATTCAATGAGAGCCACAAGAGATAATCTTTTGACAGCTACCTTCTCATAATTAATTTCCCACAAGTTGCTTTTCCTTTCAGTACAATTTTCTTGCCACAAAAATAAGCCTGTCTCTGAATAGCAAAGCAGTCATTTTTGGCTTTACTGATTATTTTTCCCATAATTTTAGAAATATGAGTTTGTTTGTGTATATTTAAATATTTCTTAACTATCTTAGCTGCTAAATCATTATATGCAATAGTAAATGTTCAAACTCTTTATTAGCATTTGTTAAAAACATAACTTCCATGTATTCTTTAAGAGAGGTCATGTTTGATATCTGAATTGTTATCATATAATGTAAGGCCAAAAATGGGCCCTTGACTGAATATGCAAAGTTCCCCCTTAAACCACCTTGAACTAGGCAGATTTTCAACATTTTAAACTGGCACTTCATCCCTCTTTCAGCAAGCATCCTCTGCAGATTTAATGATCAGGAACATCCTTCTGATGCATGCTGGGAGATATGGCTGCAGGGTACAGACCACAGCAGACAGTGTGTCAGATGAGGCAGAACTTCTTGTTAGGGGTGAGTATGCTAATAGTGCAGTCTGAAGACATGATCACCATAAATTATCATACAAAGGAATTTAAATGCATGGACTTTGAGCACATCAACACTGTGCATTTTACTTTTAATTTTACAATATATGTCATTTTTGCTTAACCTTTTGCCTTTGAAAACATTACCTGAAAACTGTTCCTTAGTAACAGACAAAATCAACAGATCCAACTTCAGGGTCCAAAACACGTTTAGTAATAAGTGGACACTAAGTGATAACCAACAATACCAAGCAGTAACTCAAAACAGGAGAGTTACTTAGACTCTTGAACTATAGAGATACAATTTATTTGTTTATGTGTTTTTCAAGTGCAAAGCTAGTGGAACCCCAAGGCATTTTTTTCCCTTCCACTAACTGCTAAATCCAGCTACCAAAACAAGAAAACTATTTGTATGATGATGACATTTACAATTGTTAAGTGACAGGGATGTTTGAAAAGGTTAAAAATCTTAACACAGAGATTCCAAACAGACATAGCAGTTAAGTGGTTATCAATTATGAGCCAGACCACCAAATTCTGCAGTTGTACAAAGCTACATCTTATTGTAATTAGGCAAATAACTAAAGCATCCATTTCCTTCAGCACAGTATTTTCCAGTATGAAAAATGGAGATCCTAACATGCATTTCCCTTCCTTCCTTTTTTCCTTCCTCTGTCCTTTTCTTCATTTCTTTCTTCTTTTTTTATTCTCCCTTCCCTCCTCCTTTTTCTTTCAGCTTTTAATTAAATAAAAATATTACCTACAGGCATTTTCTAAAATCAAATGTGTGCAGGTACACAATAAATATTTGTGAATGAATATATAGCAACAAAATCAACACATCATATAAGTACCATATAAGTCAAGAATTAGAATATTACCAGAATCCTACCTGTATCTCCCTTTTTGATCTTCTATATTATGAATGATGAGTTTTGTATGCTTGGACCCCTTATACTGTGTCTACAAGTACAAGTAAAAAACAATTACAAGCAAGTAATCATACTTTAGATTAACTCATCTTTTATCCACTTGAAATGTTTTACCATTATAATTTTAAAGAAATCATTATTATAAAAATCTTGTACAATAAAAATATATGGCATATAGTGAGGTCCCTCATCTCTTTGTTTTAGAGGTACCTATCAGCAAATGTTTATTGATGTTTTGGTAATGCATCCATTATTAGTTCACATAAAATGTTTTAAATGAAGTATGTATTGAGTGAGTAACATCTTATTATTTTTTGTGTTTGTGTCTGTTTAGAAGACTGATCTTCTATCCAAATTTATATCAAGAATGTGTACTGTATTTCCTTATTATAAAACACCAGCTTTTTAAAGCAGTCATCCTCCCATACATTCCATTCCAGTTAGCTAAAAATTTCCCTTTGGGCCCTCTGAAGTTACAAGGCTCATGGACCTGCAAACTCTACACTGCAGTCAGATTTACAGAAAATGGCTTTCTTTGCTTGCTCTTGTCTACCTTAGATTATGACTATTTATGGTGTGCACTTGCCTAGTAATTTAGAATGATGCTTCTAAAATTGGAGCTTTCCAAATGAATACTACAATTTAGAGACTGATAACAAGAAACCAGGTATTTTTCGGGACTACAAGGAGCAAATTTAAGTGGCAAACTAACATTCTACTTTGTAAGTAAAATTAAACTCAACAGGATTTGGAACATAATTCAGGTTCAACTTTTTCATGTTCTGCTCTTTTAGCCTTTGGCTTCATGCCCAGGAGATGATAAAATGCATAAATTTTGGAATTATACCCAATATCAATTTTGAACGGGTTGCTATTGTCTGAATATTCATGTAGCGTTCAGCACAAGCTTTCTCTTGAAGTGAGCTTGACCAAGTCGCCAATTTTTTATCATATATTTGTATTACTTTTCTAAAATTAGGAAAAGGGCCAGGGATGTAGCTCAGTGGTTCTGCTGCCTGCCTCTAAAATTAGGAAAAATAACTTGCATCTTCTGCCTGGTTCATCTTAGATAGATTGAAAAACAGAACTAAGGATTCTGGTTTTTATTATTATTATTATCCTTATTATTTTCATTATTACTATTATTATTA
Organism: Heterocephalus glaber; assembly: GCF_000247695.1. The sequence goes on along the minus strand of NW_004624878.1, from coordinate 2,466,968 downwards.
TTAATGCAAACAGTTCCTGGTAATGGAAGGAACTTGATGTTTTCATATTGCTGTGTTTAATGTTGACTGTATAAATTACAATTCTAAATAGTTTTATATTCTTCCAGGCTCTTTTATTATTTATTATTTTATTATTATTTATTACTTTTTTATTTGCTGGTGTGTAAACGCAGGGCATTCCTCTAGTACAGGCCATACACCCAAAACTGAGCACTCTAAATGTGGCTTTTCTAATGACATAATTCTGCAGAAGAATTCTCAAAACATACTTATTCAAATGTGTGTCACAGAAAAGGGGCAAAAGTAAGGACAGTTTCACCACCTATCTACTTGTAGATTACCATCTCTGGATTGGCTGAGCAGTGCATTTCACTCACTGTTTATCATACTTGGAGCACAATTTGGTAGCAGAGAATACATTCCTGTAATTCTATTTCAGTGGGGAGTTAGGGGAAAAATTTATATTCTCCTAGATGAATCAAATCTCTTTTTATTGTCTTATTTACCATTAAAGATAGTCTAAAAATTATTATGTGCATCTTACCAAATTTTGTACTTCTTTACCTAGATTTACCAACACACTAAATCAGAGTTCAGATGTGGGACTCCATGATGTCTCCATCACTTCTATAGAACTTGAGTATTCCTGAATAATAGGGCTTCTTGCTACTTTACCCAGTCATTATTTTATGGGTTATCTTTCCCTCAAATGCTTGTTTGTACTTTTGCTTTATTTTGCTTATGGATGTCAGTGCTATTATTTGCTTCTATTCCACTATTATCATTCTTACACAAAAATTGAATTTTTCATAATCATCTGAAGCATAAAATTACTTGCTCTCTCACATGTTTAATATTCAGTGAACCAGCATTATCATAACACCATGAATAATCTGAAAAACCACAATAGAGGTGATGAATACCCTAGAAGAAATTATTGTGCTAGATTATAAAAGGAAACTAAAGCTACCTCTAAGCATCAGTGAGTGATTTTACTCACTTAAGTTGGCTATAACAATAGAGAAGGTGAGGCTACACAGTCTTAAAAGGAACATCTTTAAAGATGGATAGAACTCTATCATTTTATCCAGGGAAAAAAGACCATTAAGAGATAACCTCACTGAAGGAGATATACACTTTATAAAGAAGTGATACTTCCAAGCAATAGGAGAGTGATCAAAGATAATATAAAAGACTCCAGAGAAAGATGTATTTGGTTTTTGTTATTTTATATTATTTTACAGAAATCAATGTTAAATTTTCAAAGCAAATATAAGGGTAGGAAACTCACAGTTCAAAGAATAAAATGTGCTTAGCTAAGCCAGGATAACTGGGAGCCAGACCTTGAATTATTTTTATTCTGCTCAAAAACAAGAGGAAGTAATTAAAAATCTACTATTCATACAATGTTTTAATCATATTTCTCTTATTCTTAATGCAAAGCCAAAGGTCAAGAAACTGAAAGTAATCAAAGAATCAGTAATTTCTTGGTTTCTTCTGAATGCACCATCTCCTCTCTAATTTGAACAACAATTTTTATTCTTTGAACCCAATTTGCAAGATAAATCCAACATATATTTAATTGAATCTCACTGAATTTGAAAAGAATGGATCTTCTTCAAGATATAACTTGTTGGGTGACATCTAACTGCTCTTAACCATCTACTTCCAAATCTCCCACCCCATTATTTCATATTCCCACCAGGATTCAACCTGTCTTTCAATCTAATTTCCTTACCTTTCTAGTCAATTCACTCCCATTTATTCTTTCCAAGAAACTTTCCTTGAATATTCTTAATCTTTCCCACACCCGCTGATGCATGTACTATCATTCCCCCCAAAAAAGGAAAACTAACGATCTGAGAAAATGTATTTCTAATACATTGTTAATCGATTTGAGAAGTAAAGCAACAGCAGTATGCTCTGTGCATCTCTCACAGCACTTACTCTTGTGACCCATGAATATTTTAAATTGATATGCTTATTTTTAGCCGCTGGCCACTGAAAGTTTCCAGGTTTTAAAAATTCACAAGTTGGGAAGGGTGGAGCCACAGCTTGCACGCGCAGGTGCACAAAATGAGGAGGAGCTCTGTAATAATCTGAGGTAGGGGCAAAAAAAACAAACAAAAAATGAACAAGTATTTACACGAGTGTCTGTAGAAGATAGTGTTTTTATAGTTTTTCTTTCCATCATTGATCTAGTATGCAATGAGCTCATTACACTTGCACAGGCCTTCATAGTAAAGATTCAAAAGTTTTAATAAAAAAAATCTAATAATTATGAAAACCAAAGCTGGATTTACCAGTATGTTGATATGTAGAAGACCAAAGGACAATAACTAATGTTTTCAGTGTAAAATTTAATCTTAGTTGATATTAATAGCAAATACATTTGCAAATAATTTGTGATTTATGGCAAAATGTAAGTTACACAGTTAAAATAATTGCCTTTATAACATTTTATTAAACTGTAAAATAGAAGCATTAAGTTCTTCAAGAAAATATGATCTCATTACTGGAATATTCTGCACCATTGTAGAAATATTACATCACTAGTATCATTAGTATTGGACATGATTAAATACTTCATACCAATCACTTGATTTGCTAGCTTAGGCTTCTTCTACTTAGTCAGCTTGACACCTATAAAATTTTTATATACATTAAGGCATTTCCTTTGTTTTACAGTTTTCATGTAGTTACTTGTTAATCTGTGGAACTTTTTAACAAATGACTAAAGGTAAATATTTTGTCAATCAGGTATTTAAATTCACTTCATCACTTTTAGTTTGGCCAATTGAAGTAGTCAATTGAAGTGACCTGAATGGCTAAATAATTGAAATGACAAGTGTCTGGATAAAGGTAACAGTAAGGGACATGGAAAGGGGAGTATGTAATCAAAAGATAGGAGGTGGAACCTACAAAACTTGGTGGTACATTAGCTATGAAAAATGAGAAAGAATAATTGAAGATGAATACCAATTATAATGCAAATCGTGTATGTGGGTTAAACCAATAGAGTTCCAACTTATAAAATGAGAGTCAGAGTAGTTATTCATGAGGCCTTTGTACTCTCAAAATGTGCCTCCTCCCTCCCCATAAAAATGGTCAAGCAATCTTGATCATTCATGATCATACTCATGTAATCAGAAGGAACAGAGAGCAGTCAATTGTGAGTAATGGAACATTTATGATACAGCTTTCCAGAGATAAATATGCAAGAAGAAAACAGATTTGTGGCTATGAAGGTCAAGAGAGAAACATTGCAGTTGATATGCAGATTTCAGCACTATCAGCATATTAAAGTCAAGTGGGAATGAAATTACAGAGTAAGCATATGAAGAATAAGAACTACTGAGGAAGAAATGCTGGGAAATATAAAGATGACAAAAAGGAAGTATGTGACAAGATATTGTGAAGTGACTACCAGAGATTGAGAGTTGCTAAGAGAAAAATTCAGATACCTTAATTTATGGAAACAAAGAGAGAAGAGAATGGTAGGAAAGAGAAAGTGGCCAACGGTATCATTATAGTTATACAATTATAAAAAGTATATATCATCAGATTTAGCAATAGGAAAATCCTTGGTAACACTGAAAAGGGCAAGCTCAGTGAACTGGTGGGTATAATAATCAAATGACAGCAGGCAGAGAAAGGCAAGGAATAATTGTGAAATGCAGTGCAAAATCTTAGGAAACTCAGATTTTAAGTCAGACTGGGTCACATCCCCACAAGCTCTTATTATTTCTGTGACCTTGGATAGGTAGGTTAATTTTAACCTCACTTTTCATTCACTCACTTAATACTTAATCATCATACATTTACAAAGCATGTAATATGGAGCAGGCACTACCTAAGAACTAGCTAACCATGAACATCTTATGCTATAAACACATCTTTTTACCATATAATGTGAGGAGTACTGTTACAAGTGTATGAACAGTGTATTTTGCTCTCTGACCATAAGTCCCATTAATAACAATAATATAAAATTCAGCTAACAGTTACTAAGTTCTTCCTATATGTCAGGCATGGCAGTAAAGTCTCCATACGAATTCTTTCACTGGATCCAGTTAGAATGTCACATAAAAATAACATGAGAGAGGTACTACTTTTACTCCTAATTTACAAATAAAAAAACTAGGGCACAGAAAAGTTTAGGTACTTATGGAATGTCACTCTAACAGGTGGAAGAATAGTGAGGAGAGTCTAGGTAGATCGCCTTCAAAGCCAGCATTTTTAATTAACATACTACCTTTCACTGTCAACTGCTGGGCTGTTTCTCTTCATTCACCATTGTATTCACTAAACCCATTTTTGTTTCTGATACATTACAATTCCTGAAATATTAACAACTATTTATGAAGAAAAGAAAAAAAGAATAAAGGGATAGAGGGAGGGAGGATGGAAGTAGGAGAGAGGAAGGAGAGAATGCTATAAGAAGTAAGACAAAAGAGTGACAAGCTCTGCCTAGGAGTCAGAGAATGTTAACAGAACCATGCGCTGGTAGAGTTTCATAGAACAAGTAGCCATTTGCTTAAACCAAGAAAGAGAACAAAAGTTACTCTGTATCAGCTTGCAAATAAAGCAACTTCTTCATCCCCATCTCTCTTTGATGATAGGCCTCACACTCTCTAATCTTCCAGAATACCTAATCTTTGACCTCATAACCAGCAAACATCATTGGTCACCACTTTCCATCTTATACCTTGTTCTGGATACCACTAACTTTACTGACAAACCCAGAATTCTGATCCTATTTCTTGCCAGTGGTCTAGAATATCAAATTCTAATGAGTTTCTTAGGACATCTTGTAAGACTTATCTAGATGCTTTGGATTTTGATGAAAAGGAGTCACTTAACACGATGCCACTAGGAATATTTAACACCAATAAATAGAAGACCACTTTCTGCACAATCTCTTTTTGTTCTCTCATTTTAAACTATCTTGTAATCCCCACAATTATGGGTCAAGGTCAAAAGTCCCAGGGGCTTTAAAAAGTGACTTGACTCTGCTACTCTTCTTTAGACCACTTAATGTCTTTTTTTTCCCCTGCTTACTTATTTATAGTTAAATAAGTAACTCCTAAGAGTCATGATAACAAAAAAATAGGCTTCAAATGTTAAGAATAGTCTTAACCTCACTGATGTTATTTAACAAAATTTTGGAAAGACCTTTTGTCTGTCTATTCATTTGAATGATTTAGAAAAATAAGCCTATTTATTCACTTTGATACACTTAGTATAGACACCGCCTAATCTAACTGCCAATCCCACTTAAAACCTGACCTTTCTGTTTTTTCAAATACATTCTATTTCCAGTAGCTCTCACCCAGATAGTTTTAGCAGTCCTTTGATGATTGAGTAGTAGCTTGTGATTCCTGGAATGCATAGTCCTGTAGAGGACATTCACATTGTGTGGCCCATTTTTGATAACTCTCATGTGGTTACCCAGAACCCAAGCTCCAAGTACAAGTTCTACTGTCACCCAATGGCAGGTCACATCTTCAAAGAAGATAAAGAAGAATTGGTAAGTTCCCTTTCATATCTATTCCAAAATCTTGTTTTAGCTTATGTTCCAAAATACACAATCCTTAATTGTCTCCTTGATTTTATGTTACATCATTCATCATATAGTATGGTTTCTGAATAATTCTTCTCTGAAAAATATAGATTCCACACAGATCTAACAGAGATAGGACTAAATTTGATTGGAAACTTTTTTTGATTTGTACTACAGATTGGATCTTGTCCTCCCACACACCTGGCAAAGGTAATGTCTGTGTTTCCCAAACTACTCCTTAGTTTGGAATTATAGAGACAATTAGCTCTCTAATGAGTTAGAGTAAGTGAAGTGAATGAGTAAGGAAAAAAAACCCGGAACACCAGATGATGTCTGTATATGCCAAGAAAAAACATGACTTGCTCTTGGTAGATATCTTTTTAAAAGAAAAGCTTTATTTTTATTTTTAAAAATTAAAATGTATAGACATCATTGCTTGGCATGTATGGGGAATATCTAATTGATATATTACATGTAAATATTGGCAACCAAAGGTTCACAGGTCTCTACTTTGTCATTGCTTGAGCAGATAAGTAGATTTTACCTTTAGACACATGTGGTCTGCCAGGTTTCCTAAAACGTAAAGGCAACAGGGAAAAACTGTTCCAAAGTTAGAAAGAACAATTTATTAAAATAGAAAATAACTTTTATTATATTCAAATTGCAAAGATGATGTATAAAGGATTATATCTCAAGTTATATATTGGCAAAAACTACTGGAGAGAAGGTTTGCAGTATTTGTGCTGCATTTGAAAAAGAAAGGCACTGTAGCTGCTTTCCCAATGGACCTAGTTCAGAGCTGGTAATCAGTGAACATTAGCTGAATTTCAATGGCCTAATTTAAAAGTCACTCAAATTATTTAAACTGTCTGTGGTAATAATCTATTGACCCGGTTTATACAGTATCATATTAAAAAAAGACACATGTCTGCATTTTATTTCACTCTGGCACAAACTGAATAACCATCCCACCAGAAAGTCATTTTACTTCTTTTGGAGTTTGGCACCTCATATATTTCAAAACAAGGTGAGAGGATAGTTTAAACAGTGGAATTATATTTCAAATGGGAATGCTTATCTATAAGTGGTAGCTATTGTTGACATTCTGAGCATTTTAAAATAATTTCTACTTCCCTTTTCCTCAGTGATCTGAACACACACATTTTTCATGATATGTGTAGTCAGGAAAATTGGCTACATTTTCCCAACAGGTGATTCTAGCTCATTGTGAATTTACTGAAATATCCTTTTGTTTTTACTGTGCTTGGGGTTGAACACAAGGACTTGTATACTAAGTTACATTTCCAGCCCTCATTCAGTAATATTCTCATTGTTTTGTTCATCGTGTTTAATTATAATTTGATAATATATTCTAAAGTTAATGTAGAGCATTTTGACTACTAAAGTGTTTCAAGTACACTTACACAAAATCACCTAGAAGGTATGACTAAGAAAAGGTTACATATATGAATTATATTAAATTATATGTGAAACCAAGCAATAATATAGAGACCATAGTTTTATGAGTACCACTTCCATATTAGTGATAATCATCACTATCTGCAATGTAACAGTCACCAGCCTGATATAAAAAATCAGCACCAAATATGTATTATAAAATTGGGTTAAAAACTGTATTCAGTATCTCAAAATATAATTATATATTCTGTGTTTAGATAGGATGGTGTCAAATTTCCAGTTTAGTGGGGATTAAAGGAATACAAAACTTAAAATAAAGAGTAGAAAGCTTCTCTAAATACCACTAAAGAACACTAAAAGATTTTAAAATAATTGTGAAATAGAATAGTCACATTAAATACTTAGGTTAAAAAGTGAAACTAAATAGTTTCAAGTTCCTCTAGAATTATATGTTAAATTTTAAAACATTCTAGGACAAGAGTACAAACTCTCAAAATTTTACTTTGGAAATCACATAAGTTAATCATTTATACTGAAGCACCAGCATTTTTATTTGTCAGCATTCTGATTTAGGTAAGTGTTCATTAATCACAGAAAACCATGGCATAAAACAAGTCTGTTTTAATCACATGTTTTGTTCAAGAGGTTATTGGTTCATATAATTATTTATTTTATGCCAACTCAAGAAATAAAACTCTTATTAGTGAACTTCTTAAAGTACCTAAATACTGTTTGAAAATCATTTTATCATCTGATCTGAATACATCAGTAAATCATAGCTCACGTATTTATCTTAAAACCTCAGCTTACAGAATGTTAAGTCAAGCTAATAAGCAGCATCAATCATACACCACTGAACAAGATAATCTGTGTTACAGCCTCTTCCTGTAATCCATCTATGATAGGGAATATCTGCTACGAATCATCCAACCTGAGGGACTGCTCTATTTAAGCCCTTCTGCAAGAGCCTACTGTCTCCATTTCTCCAAATGAGTTAGATGGTGGCATCAGAATTTGACCAAGTTCACTGTCACCAGATGACAGCAGTCATATTTCAGTCTGAGCTGAGATATAATGGTATATTGTGTAATGTTAAATCTTCTTCCTGTAGTTGAATAGCAAAACTCAGAGTATAAGCCAGAAGCCATCCAGTTCTTTCTCCATTATATCTTAAGCAGTTAAGGAGGAATATATATTCTTCCTTAAGTCCTCAGAGGACTATTGATTTTTCAGTTAGTTAAAATATTAAATTAATTTTGTTAACTTTCTTTCATTTTCATGACCATAAAATATTTCCATAGTCTCAGGTCAATATCCAGTAGAACATGTTGAATTCCAGAAAAATCATGAAAGAAGATCTAAATACATGAGAACAAGTGCAAAATTATGCTTCAGGAAAAAAATACTTACTAAAGCCTTAATAGAGTTTAGTCCATAATATTGTCAAGGGTGCCCTAGTCTTAAAGAGAATGGCTTTATAACTCCATTCCCCCATTTTGTCATTGGAAATAATAATTCTAAATTCATATGTGATATATTTATGAAAATAAATCATTAAGATATCTCTAAATTATTCATAACTGAATAGAAAGACTAAATACTAAAAGACCATAAAATCATACATTATTTTCTTGATTTTAATTGGCATTACAGAATTGTAATGAACCATCACCCAACACTGGATTTATGGAAAACTATGCCGGAACATGGTACCTTGCATATTTTAGCACTTATGTTATTTTCTACAGGATTTCTTTAAATCATCTGTTCTTAGAATTTATGTAATACTAGCTTAATAAATGAGTTTCAGGATAGCATCCAGGTTCCTTGAGGTTTGAAATAAGCAAGTTGACTATTTTTAATTATTTTTGACAGTTTGTACAATAGATTCCGATATCTGATTTCAGAATGACCACCTTGATGAACAGTTTACTTCTATATTGTAATGTACAAAGTGTGTATAACTTCAACTAATGTAAAATTACATTAAATATTTGTACCTACTTCACTGCCTGAAAATGTTGGTTAACTTACCTTTCACCTGAAGTTTGTGATAATTGACCAGGAGAGTATTTTTCAATAAATAAATAAATAAATAAAATGTTTTAAGTAAAAACATTTCCCATAACTCCTTGGAGAGTTTTACATTGGCAATGAAATGCTTCAGGCAAAAATGACACAAGACACTTTTGCTTATAACTCATTAATCTCAGTTCATTCCATAACTCCATAGAACTGAGTCAGAGTTCAGTCCTCTAATGACAACCACATAGTCATAAACTATATACAGGATAAATGTCATCAAATTCCAGTTGCATAAGATTCATATACGGGAAGGATGGTGTCATTTTTACTTTTGCATATAATTAAGTAGAATCATCATGCTTTAAATACAAGTGAGATTGCAAAAGACCAAAGAGCATAGCAGTCTCAGAAACTGCTACTGTCATTGAAACTACACTGACATCTACTAAGCAACAATAAAAAAAAAAAAAAAAAAACCTTGGAAAAGTGATTTGCTGAATGCTCATGATTAACATTTGTTAAAAACGCTCTTGCAAAGAAAAATGCTTATGTGTTTTTAATAACAGATTTTCTTTCAAAAGCTTGCTATACCCTCTAAGGGCTTTCAACAGATCTATTATGCTCTATTGTTTTAAGATTTTTCTTTTGACTTTTCTCACATGTTATCTAGTAACTTCCAAGTCACACTGAGAATGAAGTACAAATTCCTTGCCATTACCTTCAAATTCCTCTACTGTCTGGTATCAGCAGCTGGTCTTTTCAACATTGTCTCCTTGCTCCCTTCTCCTCTTTTACTCTCCTCCAATCACATGAGCTTTCTGCTCCTCAAATATGCCACACTTATTAACACTTAGGAATTCATCCACTGATGTTCTCTACCTAAAAGACTCTGCCCATAATATTTACATGGTGACCTGACTCCTCATTTATTCCTGAGCTTCCTATCTAGTACTGCCCATCTCTCCCCTGCCTGATTTTCACCCCATTTTACTTTCTTATTGCATCCATTGCTATCTGAAATTATCTCAGTCGTTCATTTATTAACTTCCTTTTCCTCCCAGAATGCAAAACTCATAAGGGGAAGGGAAGTTTTCCTTATCTTACGCACTATCTTATCTCCAGAGTCCAGCTAGAGTAAATGTTTCTTCAATATTGCTGAAATAATATATATACTGTATGAATGAATGAATGAATGAATGAATAGGAAAAAATCATTTTCCTCATACAGAATGAGTCAGATAAATGGGAAAGAATAGACAAAGTATGGCATAGTAATTGAATAAACCATAATCATATACACTAATAGAAAATATATTTCTGTATCCTATAAAATGTCTATAAAGTATATACATGAGGGTAAAGTTAGGAAGTAGTGTGAGGGGAAAGTGCTTTTAGGAATTGCCTTTGAAACTTGGCACTCACATCTCTGTAAGTCCCTCAGAATTTTTCATGGCTCCATTTCACTTTCTAATCCATCCAATTTTTTATACTGCATACACATACATTATCACGAGTAATACTGACCTAAATATTAAAACCTAAGTTAAAGACATCATATTACAGCCATATATGCAAACCCATGCTTATAACAGCACAATTAATAATAGCTAAATCTTTTAAGCAGCCTCTATATCTATCAACAGATGAATAAAGAAAATATATGTACAGACAGTGGTGTACTGCTCTGCCATAAAGACAGAAAAACCTCAATCATCTATAGGAAAATGGATGAACCTTGAGACCATAATGTTAAGTAAAATAAGTCAGACTCACAAGCTTCAATATTACATACTTTCTCTTATATGAGAAACCCAAAATAAAAAATAAAGAGAAAAATAAAAGATAGATAATAGGAAGTAGGGAGATAGATCTTTCTCAAAGGGGAAGAGTTTCAAGAGATGGAGGGAGGGGAGAAAGAGAGAGATACGGGAAGATGAAAGGAATTAAGATGTCTTATGAATATGGTACATGTACCAACTTCCCACAAGGAATGTAAATGTGCTACACACAGTTACTAATTAATAAACTGAAATTTAAAACAAAAACTAAATGCAAATGGCAAAGAATGATTCATATGATAGATTCTGGCTACATGGAATATATGGGAAAAAATTAAATAGGTGATCAAGATAAAAGGCTAGATATCCTGTAAGAGTGTATGTCTAAGAGGGAAAATTTTGAACTATCAGGTAATATACCACCCAGCTAAGGACCCAGCAGCTTGTTATCTTGCCCTAGTTGCAGCTATAAGGGCTATAACTTGCCATGTTTATATTGTTCTCAAACTTGGGACATGAAACCACTGGAAATAGCTCTTGAATCTATTCCAATAAGTGCTTCTACATTCACTGAATTTTCCCAAGGATCACATGGACTCCATCGTATTTGAATAGTCACCGTTATGTCCCACTTAATTCCTACCTTGAAGCCTCTGATATCCTTTATACCTCTCCTGACAACTTTTCACCTCTCCCCTTGTTTTTTGTCATAAGCAAACATAAAGTATATGGAATCTAATGGAATAGTGTTGACCCAGGCCCCTAATAATAATTTTTTACACTTTATATTAGTTCTCAACACTCTTCAGCAATATTACTATACATGACTGATTCTTCATCACCTTGCTCACAACTGTTGACTCTTTCAACTCTCTTCTGGCTCCAAGCTAGCATCTTAGCACCTTCACACTCTAGTATTCCCAGAAATTATTTCAAGTAAAATTATTTTATTAAATTGAAAAAAATATGAAATCCTTCTCCAGACTCCCTTTCAGTTCTACTAATATGTATTCTTTCAATTTACTCAAGCATGAAATTTTGGGATGTTTCATTCATACTTTTTTTAATATAAAAATCCAATGTGTCAGTCAGCCTCCAGTTCAGAAACATTTACTGATTCTATACTAACTGTATAATTAAGTCCAAACTCATTGCTCTAGTGTTAAAATCTTTAACCCTTATTTCTAGTTTTATAAATACTGCTACTCTGCTCAAACATAAGTCGTCCGCTATCTCTTCAAAATGCCTTGAGTTTTTCAGTCTTTTCCCACATTTATTTACTCACTTTTCACACACAGACACACACACACACACACACACACACACAATCACCTTTTCCATTTTAAGTACTACCCCAGAGAAACTGTTTTCTTGGAATCTTCATTGAAACAAACATCCCTAGAGCCTCAATATCTGATTCGCTATGTCTCAGAGATGTAAGGTTTATTCTTACATCAATTTGCTAGAAAATGGCAAAGTCTGTATGAAAACCTGGGTATGGACTATCTAATCAGCCTTTAGCTTTCTAAGCTGTCAGATACAGAATTTTGGTTTTGCTCTTACATGGCAGCTTCTTCAACTCTTACAGGGTTTTTTTTAATGAATGTAACAATGAGAAACCGAATGTTCAATAATGGGTTTATAAAATGAGGTCATTTTACTTTCAAATTCTTTAATTTCTAATTAAATTTGAAATTTTTTCATAGCAATACATTTTACACTGTATCTTTAAAGAGTCTGAAGTCTCTATCCAAAAGTAATCATTCCATTGTTCTATAGGTAATTTTAAATCATTTTAATAATTTCATTGCATTTTATATTTGCCTAATTGGCTATTTACTTCTAGTTGGCCAACTGTTCCATCAGTTTTCCCAATTGATTTGTCATTTTTAATTACAAGAGGTTTATGTGCAATATGGAGACTTTTCTGAGATATCCTTTTCAGATTTTTCATGCTAATATAATCACTCTTAATAAAGATAAGGAATTATCTCATTCTAGTTTTTATCCTTCACAAACCAGGAGAATTTTCAGCTCTTTACTCTCCTGGGATGCTCCCAGTTGCAAGTAGTATAAAGCCTAAATCAAACTGGCTTAGAAAGTAGGAAATGGGCTGTCTCTGATGATAAGAAATTAAAGCAGGTTTTTAAAATAGTGATCCAAGGTCTCAACATTTTCTTCTAGGATCCTGGTTGGTTCCATCTCTCTACTCTGTCACCTACAGTGTTGGCCTTACTCTAAGATTAATTCCCAAGGAAATAGGCACTGCCAGAAATAATAGAGCCTAAAAGTTTCTTCCTCATGTACAGCTATCATATTCTCTTCTAACTGTGGTGCAAACATCCATCCCTTCTTGTTATACCAGTTTACATAGTGTTCTTATTCCCAAACCAACACCTTGTAGTGAAAGATTGTCATTATCTGATTGACTTAGGTGTAGCTTTCTGAATTGATCAATGACAGAGGCAGATGAGATTGCCAAGACTGATGAAGAAAGGGCAATCCATAGTATGGGAAGGAGGAGAAAGGGTTAATTCCCTATACTAGTTTGGAATAGGTGAAATGAATATCAACAAGTAAATCAAAAAGTGCACATTACCTTTAGCACATATTTTCTGCCTCTAAATCTATTCTCATTTGGTAAAAAATAATTTCCCTGCTCATTATAATTTTTAATCTTTTAAAATCTGCATATTCCATCTATGCTGAATTATGTGCAGTAGTGTTATATATGAACAAGGAGTTAAAACTACAATGCATGTGCAAGTATTCAGAATCAAACTCCAGACCCACTTTGGGAGTATTATGTACCATTATCATAGGTGAGCTGTGTGAACTTTCTGAGGCTCAATTTTCCATTTGTGGAAAGAAGGTGTTAATAAATTTATTATAAAATTATAAAGTATGTAACATTGAGCATAATGCCTTCTACCTGGTAATTGGATATTAAATCATTATTATTTCAGTACTATTATTTTCTGTTGTATTTTGTAAGCTCTGAAGAAGATAGATATTGTTGATTATACTAATGGGAATAACTTTTTTCCTAACTCAGTTCATATCTTTTCTCATTTATTTTGATAAAATCAAATGTGTTATTTTCTTTAGTAAAGAATGAACTGTTGTGGGATTAAGTGGTATTGGCCACATCACAGAGGATTGAGAGGCCCGATCAGTGTATCCTACTTACAAAGTACTTTTTAACACATTATACTATATAATATTCACAATAAGACATATTATCATACTTTTTTATAAAGTAAGGAAATTTAGACTTAATAGGTTCAGAAATTTGCCCAAGGGCACAAAGTTTTCACATGCAAGAGTCAGAACTACAATAAAGCTCTTCTGATTCTTTGTCCAACTTTCTTTTCTTTAGATCATTTTTTTTCTTGAAATGCAGCATGCATAAAAATTTCCTAGGTATCTTGTACAAAATACAGAGTCTGGAGCTCTAATCATAGAAATTGAAATTCAGTAGCTCTTAGGTAAAGCTCATTAAGTCTACATTCTTTTTACAGACATGCCAGAAATTTCACTCCTCATCAAAGTGTAAAAGACACTAATAGTCTTGCCTTTTTTGTTTAGCAATACACCATAGCCAGGTGGGTATCTAATTAGTTTCATTTAACAAAGTTGAGAAAGCAACATAATGAGAATACTGTTTTTAATATATATTTAGAATATTCTTTCAGAATTGTGCTATATAAGATTTTATAAAGATTATTAATATTTTTCATATTATGATTTCTTAAAAGTAAAAATGTGTATAAATATTAAGTCAACAGCTATAATAATCTGTTAAGCTAATAAAAATTAATCAGTTATTTGCTGTAAATCTATGCCATAACACATTATGTCCTAAAGGCACTTGAAATAGAATAGTGAAAAATTATAGTTCCAGCCCTTCTGTACCTAAAAAGCAAGAAAGAAACCCACAATTAATAAACTGGTCATGCAAACATAAATAAAAAGTTTTAACTGTGATTTTAACTCCAAATAAAACATACATGGCACAATGAATACATAAAATACAGTGACTTAACCTAGTCAGAGTTGACAGAAAAGTCTGTCCTAAGAAAATGAAGCTTCGTTAGAGATTTTTGATGGCTAAACAGATGTTAAATAAGGATAGTAAGAGTTGACAGTTCATGTTGACGAACCAAGTTGTAAAGATGGTAGGTAGGGAAGTAAGTAGAAACAAGGAGAGATCAAAATATATAATGCATGCTTAAATTTAAAAAAATATTATAGGAAAAGATATATTGCTATTAACACCTCCTAAAATTACCCCTCCCCCAACTTCCAACACATCCCATTGATCTTACCACTTTCTGAAGCAGTTATGGAAGTTCTTTTTCATAAGTATTTTTAATTGTGTTATCGTGGCTGCCTCAATGCCCTGAACTAACTCAAAACATTTACCTTTCATGGTCATTTTGACTTTGAGGAAAAGCTAGAAGTTACATGATGTCAAATCTGGTGAATGAGGTGGATAAAGACACCCCACAACATTTTTTTATAGATCTCCTTTTCCCTTGGATGGCAATCAGCTGCGGCATTCAGCATATTTTTTTTCACACCTCATAAAACACACTTGTGAACAAGGACTTCCAGAACTACCTCAGAAAGTAGCAAGAACAATGTGTGGTTGAAGTGTTTTTAGGGGAATTAATAACAATTTGCCTTTTACTGTAACATTTTTTAATTTAAACTTTCACTGTACATTTTGATCACCCCTTGTATGTATTAAATGTTAAGATTTTCCAAATTTAGTGAAAACAAATTTGCTTTTTAAAAAGCAATTAGAACTGTCCATTTCTCATTTACATCCTTTCTAATCCTGGTAAGAGTTGGTTATTCATATGGAATTGAAACATTAGAAAAGGGTCACTTACATTAGGTCAGTGAGCAATAAATAAATCTAAGGAAGTCTTCCATGCTGTTCAGGGACATAATGGTAAGAAGTATGTGATGAGGACATGAAGGCAAAATGATACAATACTATATGAAGTTGGACTTTGCAAGCCTAGTAAGTCGTGAACATATCACTAGATATTTTCTTATATAAACATATACTGTCAGTAACATACCTTCAAAATAAGTGTATACTGTAATTCCTTATAGTTCTATTCTAAAGGTAAAAACCTCAATAACTAGTTGTTAATATGCATTAATAGGTATTAATTTGTGATGTACTATAGAAAATTCACTCATATCATTGACTATTACTTTTTATCAAAATGCTGTATCATTATTTTTCAATTAAGTCTATACAGAGTTGTGCTTTGTAGTGGATGAGTCATTGTAAATGAGTAAACTAAATGATAAAAATTTAAAAATTACTCATTGTGTTTTGAGTTATTGTGCTTATTTACCTGAATTAACCTAATCTTTCAGACAGTAGCCATGCCTCATTTCTTGCTAGAAGGACAGGTTTAGGACATTGTTTTTGTGAATCATTCCCATCCCTGCTTCCTTTTTTCTACAGTATGGTTTTGCATGTGTTTAGAAGTGTCTGTCCTCAAATACTATTTACGGGCTTCAAAAATAGAACTGATTTATGGTAATGTAGTATATGTGGTATTAAATTTTCACTTTAGTTTTAAATGATTTTTAACAAGGATCCATTCACTGTTTTGAATCTCATCAAGTTTAATTTTTCTCCCAAAATTTCTGTGAGAAAAACAGCAAAATAGTCCTTAAAATCAAGTAAAGATAAAAACAAACTGAAAAAATGTAGTGTAAAACATGTTTAACTGTAGGTGTATCTGTTGAATCTATGAGTCTTAAAATGCCACAGAGAATGTGAGGCTGTATAGGTGAGACAGAGCCAGAGCATTGCTTGGAATGGGGAAGCAGTGCTCCTCCTAATGGACTGGACAGTCATACCACCACGTCATCACCAGTGGCAGACAAGGAGGAGGGCAACAGTGCCCTAGCAGGTCACCATATGACAGTCTCATTGCAACCACACTGTCATAATTTGACCAACTTAACTGCTTGTCAAGACTAAAACTTATCTCCACTTCAATTCTTTTATTGTTGCCCCCTCCCACAGAAAAATAGAAAGAAGAATCTCTTATTGTGAGGAGAAATTTTCCTGTCTCAAGCACTACTTGCTTATCTGGAAAGAATAGAGCTGAATTAGATGACTCCGGTTAAATTAAGACTTCCAGATCCTACTTTCGTGTTGCCCACATAATAATAACAGCTTTAGAGGTTACAAGAAAACATGTATCTTATTCATTTTTCAGCTTCAGGTGTCAATGGCTCCTCAAAAGAAGAAAACTTTCGAACTGAACATTAGGTCATCAGGGTGAGCACAACTGAGAGCAATCCTGGGTGTGTGGAGGGTGGGTTGAATCCATGAGCATAAGGCATCTGCTCAAGGCTTTGGGGCTTATCATTTACGGAGCAGTCCTCACCAGGAAGACATGAACACACTACGTCTATCTTTCTCTTTGCTAATTTTCAAATAAAGTGTTTTACTGATGCTATATAATAGCACTGTCCTAGGACTTGAGGAAATTCCAGCTATAGCTACATATAAAATATAACAGGACTTCTGCTAAATGAATAGCATCTGTATATCATAAAAACATTAGACACTATCACCCATGGGTCAACACTGAGACATTTATCTCTCCTGATCAATTTTCTAAGATGCTTTATGTAAATTGTCTGCAAAAGCCTTTTAGATGAACTTTTACTTTCTGATTTCTTTCAAAAACCAAAAGATAACAAAAATAGGGCCATTATTAACAGATATTGATTGTGTTGGTTGATGCAATTCATTCTTAAATGTGTAGAGAAAACTAATTACAGCCAGAATTTAGTATATGTCTAAGAATATATCCATATTAGAGAATTGATAAACCAATACTAACTTAATAACAGTAAATTGTCTTTATTTTTATTATAGTTAAAAATTATAATTTCTCTTACAAGGGAAATCACACCACCATTTTTGGAGTATCAGTAACTTATTCATGAAGAATATTTCATATTTATAAGAATTCAGAAAAATCTATTTCTAAGCTTTCTTATTAAATCACATGAAATCACATTACTCATTTTGTAGCTATTCTGTCATATTGTTATTCTAAACTTGACTTAAAAACATAAAGGCAAATGTATTTTGATTTAACAAAAGAGGCCAATATATAAGATCTGTGCCTAATATAATCATATTTTAACACATATTTTTCTTATTGTTATGAATTCTAAATGCACAATATAACTCCTGTTCTTCTTCCCTTTCTACATTCTTCCTTTCCCTTTCTTTCTTTCATTTTTTTCTTCTGGAAAATTTGTTGAGAGCTTAATATATGTTGAGTACCAGCCTGGTTATTCAGATCAGTGGAAGTTAGAGAAAATAATTATAATCAATATAGCAAGTGTTATAATGAGACATAAAATGTACTCTCAAAAGCACTAGAACATAACAACTTCACATTGTTTTGTGGAAGATGTGTCTCTGCCACTGGGTTTTAATACACTAAGGACTGAAACCCTGTCTTGTCCTTCTGCAATCACTTGTCACTGCCATATATAGTGCTTCACACATACTAGGCACTCAGTGAATATTTGTTGAGTTAAAGTGTATACACTTAGGACAACACATAATGTCACAATCTGGAGACTTTCTCTAAAAGAACTTCAAAAATAATTTTAGAAGTATTACATGCTTATTGTATAGACTTGCAAAATCCAAAAACAAAAAATACAGTTTATGTTATCTACATTCCCATCTCTGAGTAATAATTTAATGCATTTCTTTACAGTCATTTCCTTTGCATATTGGGCAAATTAGTATTGATACATTTATATTTATATATAATTCTGTACACTATTCATTTATTAGACTGTGAATATTTCCCATGACATTACATAGTCTTCAATATTAGTTTAATGGCTGCCTAATATTTTATAAGGATTTATAATTTAAACATTACTTGATCATTGAGCAATTAGGGGTTTTTTTTTACAGTGATTTGTAATTATAAATAATTACACTGCCTTGATCAGTATTCTGGTTACATAAATCTTTGTCCTTATCTCTAATTATTTTGCTAAGGATCATATATTTTGGCAAATAAACAATAGAGAGGAGAGTACTTGGGGATTTATTATGTCAAAAATTTCCAAGAATGAAATATTTTTCAAGCTGAAGTTATTATTTTTAGTAAATTGTGCCTATAATTAAAATATATACCTTTTTAAGAGTGCTAATGTAAACATTTTCATGGGATTTTAGTGCTCAGAAAGGAAAATTATTTGCGTTAACAAATTGTCTTTTTACTTCATATTTTTCTTCAGATCTTGCATATAGGCAGTTGCAAATAAATGCTCTTTGGAGAGATGAATAAATAGAATGCATGAAATGGAACATTATAGAGGAGCTTAATAAAAAAATTTGTTGGAAGTTCTCAGAGAAACATAATATCTAAATTTCAAGTCTTTACTCATAGCATTTGAAGATACTTCTGACAGAATTCCTTATCAATGAATAAATCCTATAAAGAAACTATTTAGAAGCATGTTCAATTTGCCATTACTATCCCAAAATTTAGTAGCTTAAAACATCAGTCTATTATTTTGTCTCATGCTTTGGGCAACTGACAGGCTCGGCCAGGCAGTTCTTGCTTGAGACTTCTCAGGTAGATCCTGGGAAATGGTTGCTGAAGGTAAAGGCATCTGAAAGCTTCTTTGGTCATGTCTGGTGTCTAACTCAGGATGCCTGGAGGAGCTTGGGTCAAGTTGGGTGTCTCTTCCTCATCAGGGCCCCTCCAAATGGGCAGTTTGGTCTTCTTTACAAAATGGTAGTCTTAGTGTAATCAGACTTCTAACTTGGCAGTTAGCTTTTCCCATGAATGTATTCCAGCAGCCCCGGGGTAAGACTCAAAGCTTGTTAAGATATTGCCTCAAAAGTTATACAGTGTCACTTCTACCATTATCTACCAAGTCCAATAGCCACAGAACAGCCCAGATTCAGAATAGGCTCCAGTTTTCAGGAGGGATTAGTTGCTTAAACAGAGAGGAAAGGAAGTATGGGTGGCCATCTTACACACAGACTAAGACAAAGTCCTGAATGTGTTCTTCAAATGACATCTCTACCTTTCTATGTAATTTTAAATGGCCTTTCCCTAACACACACTTTTTGTCTTTCTTTTCTTCCATCAATAGAAACTATTTCCTAGATTAACAGTGAAATAATGAAGGATCTGTATACTCTGCTTCTTTCAACAAATCAGATTTTATAATCACATCTGTATTCAAATCTCAGCTATGCCATTCATAGCAGAACAAAGTGGGCTAGTAACTTCTTTTCATTAGAATGGACTCTGATGCCCAGTGCCTAACATAAAAATCAAATAGACAGTATAGACATTGACTGCCTATTTTTAACTAAATAGTCTCTTCAAAATTCCATTATCCTCTTTATTAAATAGGGATAATAATGACCACCTCACAGTGATATGGTGATAAATGAATAAATTAATGTTTGGAAATAACTTAGTATAACACCCTACTATAGTACAAGATAGTAAGAGTATGGTAGCTATTAGTATAATTTTAGTTAATACATCAGTTATTATAGATACTACTCTGTTACTATCACCAGTCTCACAACTTATTACACACCTTCTTCAGCACCTAGATCTAGTTTATTTTCCTCAGCACATCATTAGTCACTGTTTCAATGGGGCTTGATATTGTTGAACATATTAAATATATTTTTACATAAGGCCCAGATCTTGCCAGCCTTAATAATCGTGTTCTTCACGTCACTCCTGAAAACCAAAATGTCACTCAAAACTACCCTACCTTTCAAATATCTCAAATTCTGGTAATTTCCCTTCCTAATACAAATTCCTACCTGTTATATCTTTCTCCCAGTATAATCCTGTCTGTTGATTCCTTCCTTATTCTCATCTGCCACCAATCATTCTGGCTGTACCTACTCCCTACCCCGCCGTCCTCGTCCGTTACTCATGTCCTTGGCATCTGTGATAGTAAACAGTCACACACTTCCAAACTTCTAAGTCCAAATATATCCCCCTAACTTCTTCAGCTCCCACTTTCCTAACCTTGCTGACTTGCTCAGTTCCACTTCAAAATAATGTAATGTAACTAATATGGAACTCCAATCCTATTCCAAAATCTTCGTATTCTCGCTCTGTATTCTTTCATCACCTGGCTCACCCAAACCTTTCTTCTTATCCTCCAGTCTCAGTCTCCTCTTCACCCAATCACCCTGAGTTTTGTAGAAAGTCTATATTCTTCATTAGTGAAGAAATGAGCACCTTCCATGATTGATTCTCTGTTTTTCCCCTTGCTATCTCAAAGGCTTTCTGTTTTCATTATTTCAATGTTGCTTCCTTCATTTCTCTTCTAAGAAATACTCCCATCTCATCTCAGGGATGTCCTTTATACCTTCTCCCACAGTCATATTCTTCTACTTATCAACTCCCTGATGGACTGAATAATAGTCCCTTTCTCTCAGATCTGTGCTTTCTGCCATCTGCTGCTGCTGCTTCCCACCCTGGGCAAAACGTTTATCCTTCACCTCCTAGAAATGTCATTTGCCCTAAAGAGGCTTTGAACCTCTTTCTCCTTTTCACTGTTCTTTCTTGTTGACAGTCTCTACTCAGAGGTTTTCACTAACTACTCTGTCTCTTTTGCACCCAGTCATCTCTTAGCTCCTTGAAGTCAACCTCAGTCCATACCACAAAATCTAGAGAGCAACTTACTACATGAGAACTAATTCAGTAATTATAACTTAAATGTACCAGTATAATATTTTTATTCAAAATAAAACCCTTCTTGCAACTTGAATTGTTCATGTCATGGGATAGAAAAATGTCAGTACAAAAACTGATGTTACTTTTAGCCACTAAAATATGAATACCTACATATTTTAAATGCTATTAAAATAACTATTTTAGGAATAATAACACAATGATACATTTCTCCTCAAATCATAGTTATTCATTGAAGATGAAGTCCATTTATGCACAGATTAATCACCACCATTCTTAACCATTCTTTCATCACCAAAAGGCAATTAACTCTAATTCATTACCTCTCCATACCTACAAAAAATGAATTTAATTACAGTCTCCTTTAAACTTTTCACAGAACTTTATGTATGCCCAACTTCTGGTATATGTACTTTCCTTTTCCACGCTATCATCATTTCAAATCCTTTTGTATCTCTTTTGTTGGAGTTTAAGTACTTGATAGACTACATCACAGTGCCTGTACATCACAGACTTTTTGAATATGAAATTAGCTCCATCCTCTGAGAGCTTTTTGAATGGATGGAATTGTTTTTATTCTTTGTAGCATTGCCTATAACTTTCTGCTGCAGCCTCCGCAAACTGTGATTGATTTCAACAGCTGTAGTTGATATTGGCATTCATATCCTGTGTCTGGTTTTAATTATTTTTTCTTTTCCTATAAAATATAATGCTAATTAGTAGTTGCCGCTAGGCACAAAATGTCAGAAAAATATTCAATCTATAATTCAGTTCCCCCCAGAAATCCTAGAAACCAATTTGCATCCCCTAACTTTTTGCTGTCAATTTTCATTAGTGAATACATATTTCATTAAGATGATTACATAGTTTGATGAGATCCACATTGGAAATGCAATTTCTCATGGCTCCTCATCATGGTCTGCACTTAGCCTTCTCCATTGCCTTTTGCCTATAGGTCCCCCAGGCCCACCAGGGATAGTAATTGTTGAGGAAATCACCGAAAGCACAGCCACACTGTCCTGGAGTCCAGCAGCTGACAACCACAGTCCAATCTCCTCCTATAACCTGCAGGCTCGCAGCCCCTTCTCCCTGGGCTGGCAAACTGTGAAGACAGGTAAGAGACCCTAAGGCAATGGTCAGACACACCAGAACAGCTTCCTACCACCTGAGGTAAATTTGTGAACTATCTCCCTAAGATTTTTTGGATTCTGGAAACTTGTCATTATTTATTACAATATTGACTGCTGTTTACTTCTTTTCATGAATCTAAGGAACACAAGATCCATCGCTTTCCTCTTTTCTCAATTTCCAACGAGGAACCACATCTTGTTTATTTGTTGGAATAATTTTAAAATCACATAGAAGTTTCAAAAAATAGTAGGCCCACTCTTCAAACTCCTGATTATAACATGTTATGCAACCATGGTATAATTATCAAATCAAGAAATGGACATTAGGGCAACACTATCAAGGAAACTTCAAGCCTCAATTAGGTGTCACCAGCTCAACTGGCAATATTTGTTAAAGTTCTATGATAAATTTTGAAATTTTATTGTATAACCTCCTGGACAGTTAGGAAGTAGAACTGTTCCATTGCCCCAGTTCCTTGAGCTACTCCTTTACAATCACACATGCATTTTGTGTATAAAAGAAATTTAATGTGAATTATGTTATTTAAAACAGTCCAGTATTTTAATGTTTACTCTTAGAATTGTATTATAGCAGTTTATCATATTTATTTTTATGGTTCTAGGTATTTAATCACATTCAACTACAACCTAAGTCCTTTTTGTTTTGTTTTGTTTTTTGGTACCGGGGATCGAACTCGGGTCCTTGCGCTTGCGCAGCAGGCGACGAAACCACTGAGCTAAATCCCCGGCCCCCTAAGTCCTTTTTAAAATTTTAAATATTTGAGACAGGCTCTAAGTTGGCCAGACTATGCTCAAACTTGGTGTTCCTGCCTCAGTCTCCTAGAGTACTGGGATTACAGGAATATAGCACCATACCCAGCTAGTTCCTTTATTTAAAAAATTATGTTTGTCCCTAATGGTTTTCTTTTTATGTTGTATAACTAAACTTTTCTTCTCTCTCAAAATGTGACAGTCCAGCAGGAATATGAAAAATCACACTCACTTGGTGGTTATTAGATATGTACTTAACTTCAGAAGTAGTCATCCATACTAGCTAGGTGGTTATGTTTTACTTCAAAATTGATTTAGAAGTGAAATGTAAGCATCAGTAAAATATTTGAGTTCAGAAACAATAAAATTCAATCAGAATATTATGGCAATGGAGTAGTCTACTTGTTCCTTAGATAAATAAAATTTGAGAAGAGAGTTATTTTGGTATAAAGTTTACAAGAGTAGAGAAAAATACATATATTTACATGCAAATATAATCCAGATTTTACCTGATATGTACACTTCTGCATTAATATAGGCCTCAATATGATTATCATTATAGTGTGCTATGCACATATATACATATTTTTGTGATATATATGTGCAATGGTCTCATTCTTGGATTCATTGTCACCTTGTGAAATCACTGGAGAGCCAAAAAATTGAGGAAAACCTATGGAGATGGTAGATTCAGGAAGGACGCAAATTCACAAGCCGATTTACACAAGAATTCTTGTAACTTCCACCCCAGTGCTCCCATATTATCTTTAGTGGTACAGCTCAAAACTTTCCCTACTCTGTAGCTAGGAGATGGACTCAGTGTCAGACCTGGGGTTGTGCACCACCTATTCCAGTGATGGCAAACCTTTTAGACCTTTCGATGATACAAACATCTGCTGAGACAAGTGCACCGTAAGTTCGCCACCACTGCATTAGCCCATCTCTTGCCCGAGGCTATGCTCCTGCTCACTCTTGCACAGGACCCTACAGCTTACTGCTCTGCTTGTTTCTTCTGAACATCTGTCAATATATATAAATATTTATCTTATGCCCATAGTAATTGACAACATCTTATATTTCACCTACTACATACATTACATACTTCCCTTGTTACATTTATTCTCTGATTTCTGTCTGATTCCTGTCTCTGTTTTTCTTTCTTGGGTCATCTCTTCCTACTTCTTGTTTGTATGAGGGTGTGTTTGTGCCTGTAAAAGCATGGGCACACCTGTAGTATTTAAGCATTTTTATTAAATATTGTATTTGTTTATTTTAGAAATGCCTACTGTGCATGTGCATCTTTATCCTTCTAACATAGTTTTGTTTTTTGGTTTTTTGTGGGGGTTTTTTGGTTCTAGGGATCGAACTCAGGCCCTTGCACTTGCGAGGCAGGAGGCAGCACCACCTTCTAATATGGTTTTAATACTAGAAACACATTTATGTTAGGAGTTCTTTTTTAATTATGATAAGGACTTATTAAAATTCTGTGGTTATCCTATATTTATAAGTAAATGCATTATTTCAGAAATAGATTTCTGTAATTGATCAATTTTATTTACCTTTGATAGTGCTAGGTATCTTCAAGGTGTTACTCCCTTAATCTAAGTCAATGTCAAAATAAATGCTAAAACAGAAGTACGTATTAGAGAAAAACAGTCTGGAGTTTAAACCTTAGATTAAAGTTAATGTAATTTATAAACTAGTATTTAAAAGCACTTAAAATTTCTTTATATACTAAAATGAATATAAATAATAGTAAGTGCTTTATTTTTGGCAATTA
Source organism: Heterocephalus glaber (assembly GCF_000247695.1). The sequence goes on along the minus strand of NW_004624878.1, from coordinate 2,441,736 downwards.
AAGTAAAATGTTGCACATAGACCTTCTACATCTTAGAATTAACTTATATATACTGCCTCCTACAAATGAGATTTAAAGGTAATGATAATGTATTCGTCTTGAAGAAAGTATGAAAATAACCTTAAGAAATAAATATTTTCATTTCCAAATCCCTTTTGTATTGAAACAAACTGGTTTTTAATATAGAAATGTGACTCTCTTCTTCATACTATTGAGCAATATTAGGTCATTCAGTATTTTCTTGACTGTGTCTGCTTAGAGTATCAAATCCCCTAGAAGCTTAGAATTGATTGGTCTCTGTTTTCTTAATTCAGCTATGTTTTTAAAATAGCCCTCCATCAGTTTATATGTCTTTTATCTATGGATATGATTTCCATGGATTAATTAAATCTGCCCATTTAACAGGTTATTTGGTATTTTATTAATTAAATTCTTAGATGTGATTCTTTTACTAGGAAAGACATTTCCACAAGATTCTTTCCATTAGTCAATGTGAGGTCCTCTACTGTCTTTAATCATGTTCGGTCTGAAGTACATTTTGTTTGAAACTGAGTTGTTCCCATCATTCCCAAAACAATATTTTTAAAAATATACTTGCAGAGCTTTTATAAACAAATTTTTGTTATAATCATGTTATCTCTAATCCCCACAATTTTGCATTTAAAATCAAAATCCTGATTTTATAAAACAAAACTTTGTTTCTAACTCATTTCACAATTCTTTCTGGATTTTAATAGTTCAGTTCATGTTTTGTATAATTATTTTATATCCTTCATAAGAAATTATAATTTTAGAATTTCCAAAAATGTTTTTCATGTGACTTTAAAGAGTTTAGAATGCTGGAGAGGATGTGAGATTGGGGAGGGCATCTTTACAGCCTAAATTAATGACCAAGAGGATATAAATATGTGAGGCCATACACACACACACACACACACACATTATACCAGGCAATTGAACTCTGCTTTCAATCATCTAATAAAATTTATTGAGAACTTTGGTGGTACTGTTTTAGGTACTTGGGATATATTGATGAGCAAAAAAACAAAAACAAAATCCTTACCTTTGTAAAGATTGTATTCTAGTGGATAAACATAAACAATAAACAGAATAAAATAAGTAAGCAAATTGTATATTATCTTAAAAATTGATGAATGCTATAGGGGGAAATTGTACTGAGTAAGGAGTACCAAAGGTACTATTAGGGCTGTATATTGGCTTGAGCTTCCATAACAAAATGTTTGGACTGGGTTTATTAAAAATCAGAAATTTATTTCTCACAGTTCTTTTTCCTGGCTTGCAGATGTTCACCTTCTTACTGTGTGCTCATATTTCACAGACAGAGACAGAGACAGAGAGAGAATATGCACACATACACACTTTGGTGCCTTTTCTTATGAAGACATTAATATCAGAACACCACTCTTATGACTTCATTTAACCTTAATTACTTCCTTATAAAAGCATTAAATACAAGAGATTTCAAATACTAGTGAGGCGATAGCAGAGCACAGTTCAGAGAAAATGGTAGAAGACGAGTTTAGAGATTGGCAGGATCAAATCATAAAGGATACCCTGAAAGAAATGGAGAAATATTGGAGGGTTGATATTTTAAGTCTTATCTTTTAATACATTCATTCAATCCTTGTTAAAAATATATCATTACAGTAGTGGCACATGTGCTGCAGCAGGCTGTTTATTATCATTAAAAGCTCTAAAATGTTCACCATCACTGGACTATTGGAAAGGAAAGCAGAGAGTCACCAACACAGTTGGGAAGCTATCATAGTTGAGAGATGTTAGTGCTTCACAGTGATAGAAGCAGAGATTGTAAAAGCTGTCAGAATTTGAAAACATTTGGAAAGCCAAATCCATGGGATTTCCTGGCATTATGCTGTAAAATGTATAATAGAAAAATAATTAAATGATTACCAAAGGACTTTTTTTTAACTTGATCAACTCTATAGTAAAATTACTATCAAATATAATAGAAAAGTTTGCAAAATTGCAACAGACTGGACAGAATTAGATCACAAGTTTGACATATCTATCAGATGTCCAAAGGGAAAGTTCAAGTACATAGTGGAATACATGAGTCTGGACTGTAAGAATCAGGCTTAAAATAAAGTTACAAATTAAAAACTTATTGGTATGTATATTGTATTTAACATCATAAGATTGAATGTCAGTTCCAAATAAGTAAATATAAAGAAGAAGAAAACATGGTAACTGAACACACTGATAGTAAAATGTTGAGAAAAGAATAAGCCAAAGGAGAAAGAGAAAAAGCAATTATTGAGGTAAGGTTAAAATCAAATAATATAATTTCTCACAAGATAAAAGAATAAAGTCTATCGAGGGAGCCACAGTAATTGATTGTGTCAAGGTTGATGACAAGTCCAGTAAACTGAGGGCTGAAAATTGACCAATGGTTTTAGCAAAATGGACTCACTAGTGAACTTGACAGTAACAGCTTTTGTGGAATAGTAGGTAGTAAAATCTGACAAGAAGGGTTCAAGAGACATTGGGAAGAAAAATTAGTACAGACAACTCCTAAGAAGGACTGCTGCAAAGAAGAGTGCAGAAATTAACATATTTTGAAACCACAAATACCATAATTGCTTATGAGTTGTAGTCCAACAAAAGAGAAAGAAAAGTATCCAGGATAGCACCCCAACATTTTTGCTCTATCTGTAAGAGAGCAATTGTCCGTCCCTAAATAAGAGTTTTTCAAATTGTATTCAAATAGCAATGTATAAAAGTTTAGGAAAGAGGTTCATGACTGAAAATATTGGAGTCATCAGCATATAGAGGGTAAATTAAAATCATTAGACAACATAAGATCATCAAGAAGTAAGAAAATGGGAAAGAAAAGCTGACTGTCTGAAAGACCTCTAGAATATGAAAGGAAACAACAGAGACTTGATAAGGCATAGACAAGTACAAGAGGAACAGAAGTTTAAAAAGCATTTCAAAGGGAAAGAGCGATCAACTATATCAAAGGATGAAACCTGATCTTAAACTTTCAATAACAGAGACCAGTGGTAATCTTGATAGGAGACGATATGGTGGAAATCTGAAAGAGTGAACCTGATTAAAGTGGGTACAAGAGAGAATAGGAGGAAAATAGAGACAACAAGTAATACCACAGACAACTCAAAAAGTTTTGGATAGAAGAAACAGAAAACCTAAGTGAAGACTAGAAGAAGAGGAAAGGTGACGAGAGCTTCATTTTTTATTTCTGTAAGAAAAACATCCGCATGCTTTTATCCTGCCAAAAAAGATCCATTAGAGACTGGGTAGGGGTGTGGGGGATATTTTTCTCCACAATATTTTAGGAAGATTATTCCTTCAGAAGGGGAAAACATCCTGTTTCTATTAAAATAAAATTCTGGAGGGATGTTCAGAGAGGACAATAGTGTAAACAGGATTTTGCTAATGATGGTTCATGAATTTCAAAGGCAATGATGAAAGGACTGTAAGAATTAAAGAGGGATCTAAGCTGGATATAGGAGGACGTATGCAAATTCTATGAAGATTAAGTAAAGATGGCCCAGCAGCTTTGAGTTGTTGGAAGTTACTGACATAAATAGAAGTAAATAAGATAAATCCTGACAAACCCAAAGCAAGTAATGGTGATACAGTGTAGTGTGGTGCTAGAAAGGGCAGTGTCTGGGAGTCTTCCTTCCCACCTTGTGTGGCAAGCATATCTCAACATTTCATCAATCTATACACTAAACAATGGTAATTTCCCCCACCTCTCAGATGCCAAGAATATTGCTTAGTTTCTAGTGCAGTAAGAAGAGACAGACTTTTTGTTTTTCATCTGTCACCACTTAAGAAAATCAGCTCTGAGTTTGCTGAGATTTGTTAGGCAGCCCATAGTATGCATGCTCTGTTCATTCACTTTTCAAAGAGCTGCTAATTTGGTATAACATTTTTTGATGCATTTCAGAGAGATTTTCATGAGAATTTAAGATGATATAATTTTACTTTGCTACAGTAAAACTGAACTGTCATCAAATAAACAGCTCCAGCCTCCATGGTTGGCTCCCCAACCATGCTCCCACAGAAATCAAGGACTGCTATAAGTCCAGAGGATCCTTGTACATCATAATACTCTCCCTATTCCCCCTTTTCACCCACAACAAATTTCATAGCAGACTTAAGACAACAGAGATGAGCAAATAGAAGTGGCCCCAAATAGCACATGCATTCTATGTAAAAATATTTCCCTACATGATTACATTAATAAACCATTTTATATTTTTATAAAAATCTTAGTACAAAAGTCACTCCCACTTAGAGATTAGACATTTCATTTAGATCCCACAAATTTTAGTTTTGTTTTTTTTTTAATTAGAGAGGTATATTCTTATTCTGCTCTTTGGAACTCTCAAGTGACTGACTATATTTGCCAGCACTGGGAAAGACAAACTATTCAAGAAATTTCCCTAGAAACTGAAGAAAATTCTTTGCTTAATTATACCTTGATTTGGCCTTTTTCTCTTGAGCTAAAAGGTTGACAAAATGACTTTTAGTAGATAATGACAAGGAATGTAATGGCCAGTTATGTGTAAAGATGAAAGAATATTAATTACTCTGATACCTTTGACATATATAAGTGCTTATTTCCCAAAAATTGATTTTCATGTTCCTGGTGATACTGCAGATAATGCTATAACCATGAATTATGAGATATTACAGATTTCTCTCAGTAAAAATGACATCCTTGGTTGTTATGTACGGCATTTTTCCAGTCCTCCTAGTGATAAGAAATGTCCTTCCTTTGTCTAGTCCCAGAAACTATAACAGGAGACATGGAATCAGCAATGGCAGTGGACTTAAATCCTTGGGTGGAATATGAATTTCGAGTAGTGGCCACCAATCCAATTGGGACTGGAGATCCAAGCACCCCATCACGACTGATCCGCACAAATGAAGCAGGTAAGAATTTGGAGACCCAGAATTCACGATGAAGTCAAGTTTAATTAACTATGATTGCTGTATTGCTTGCCAATATATAACTTGTCCTGATATTGTTACCTAGATATCACAATATCATAACTTTTGAAATAATTCTTATAGTTTTCTTGGTTTTCCCTCTTTTTCCCCTTGTTTCTGCAAATACAAGCCTCTAAATACTTCAGCTTTCTCCCAACCTTTGTACTATCTTCATGATACCTTGAAATTGAGTTAATTCTTCCAATTACATACTTATTTTAAATTTTGAATACCTATAAATTAAAATAGATCAGCTCACCTTATCTTTCAGTAATAACACTTTCCTTTAACTCTATTCTGCTTTGTTAGAACTCCTTTATGTTGCCTTCACTTCACCACCTAACCTGGATAATTACACTTTGCAAAGACACTGTCCTTTCTCCACCTATTGCCTTTATTGAAGCCAATGTGTATAATAAATACCCATCTGGTCTCTGACTTAGAAACAAAGCATTCCTTTTGGTCTTTTGAAGTGAGTATCTCTGGTAAAAGTAGTTTCTAATGACTACATAAAAGGAATTAACAGCTTTATTTAAAAACAAATTAAGATGCTGTCTATCACCTAGAAGGAACAGGAGCATAAATAAATAAAGAATAATGAAACTTTTGAATAGAATTTTAATTACTCTGGACAAAGTCTTATTGAGATCATTTATGTCCCTGTAAAATTCTGTATTAATTTTATAAAGAACTAGAAAAAAGTTGTTGGAAGCTTCCCAACACAATGATAAATGTCTAAGGAGATGGAAATGCTCATTATCCTGATTTGATCATTATACATTTTACACATGTATCAAATTATCACTTGTACCTAAAATATATATACAATTAAAATATATAAATAGTCTATTGAGAAAGCACCTAATAAGGTAGTTACTTAATTGAACACAAACAATAATTTAATGAAAGAAACATGAAAACAATAAAGAAATGGGGGACAAGGGATAGAGTAAATATCAGATACCAAGAGGAAAGAACAAGTTTTAAGGTTTTTTTGTACTTCATAATAATATAAAAATCTCAAAAAAAGTGCACTAAAAATGAAGATTTTGTCTTATTTCTTCATTGTTTTATCTTTGGGACCTGAAATAGTGTCTGGCTCTGGTACTCAACATGTCATGATTTAAAAGGGAACATTCCTTTTCTTTCCTTTCTACATTCCTACCTGCATCATATGTAGATCAGAGACACATGAACAAAAAAGATTGTGTCCATTTTGTATTATAGTTATAGATTTGGACCAAAAATATGATTTTTGACTTCTAAAATATTAAACAGTTTATAATAATGAAAATATACTGTTAAAACAATTGAGCATACCTTGTCTAGCACCATGGAAGAAAGAATCACAAATGGTCAATTTATTGCATTAAGTGCAAATAACAATACAAAATATTTTTCCATATTAAAAAAATTAAGCAACCAAGAAAATAAGAGATAAAATATTCAAAATAGATTGGGAAAAATTCATCTGCAGAAAACTCAACTTTTCTGCTTTCGTGATTTGCCTCTACAAGTTGTTTTTTCTGCTACTTTTCAATAGTGTGAGTTTTAAATTGAACATTAATTGCCTGGTTGAATTTTCATGCATCCATAAAATCATCCATGTTTTCATTGTGTACAGGTGTTCATTAATTAAGAGCATAACCGGTTAGTCGTTCCTCATTTTATGTACTCACCGTGCAGATACTGAAATGACTGCCAATCGTAATACACTCACATATTTTCTAAAAAGAACTGTCTTAATTTGCATATTGTTAATTGTGTTTAAACAAAGACAAAAATTACTGCCTAATTCAGAGACCCTCTATAAATATTCATTTCAAACATAAATAATCCATTTGGGATAAATAATCCTTTAAAACATTTTATAGTATAAATCTCCTTGAGCTATTAAAAGCATTTTAGCAAAAAACACTTTATATCTTAAGCTAGATCGTATTCAGATGGTGCATTTAAAAGACTTCATCTATTTCTGCAGCTACCCCTCAATCATTTTCTCTGTCTCTCCATTTTATTATGAGTTCTATATACATGATGTACTTTAGTCCATTAAAATCTTATGGAAGTGGAGAGAAATAGCATGAAAAATGCATGAAGTGCTCTCCCCTGAAAGCATGTTGAGAAAGACCTGTACTGCCTACATTATGCTTCTTTTGCTTGGATACCACATGCAACTAGAGCTACTAATGGTATTGAACCAAGTGCTGAGTTTTTGTGCTTGTTTTGTCAGGCGGCACAGATTAGGGACACCAATATACTGAAATATACTCTCAAGTGACACATTCTGCCTCTTTTAAGTATATATCCTATATTTTGAATGATAAGTCTGTTTCTAATGAACCAACTAAACTTAAAAAATTGACAATGCTGCCTAGGAGAAAAAAGTCTCAAATTAGAATATTGAATGGGATGTTTTATGCCCTGTTAAAATTTTCTAATTTGTAGAAAACTCTAAATTCTAAAGCAGTTTTAGTGAAGTATTTCTAACTTAACATTCCTTTTTTCTTAATTAACAAAAAAAATGTTCTTTGTATTTTCCCTTAATAGTAAATTTTGAATTTTCCAGGCTTCAAACACCTTGATAATTAATAAAGATAATATAAATTGGCTTGGTCCAGCTAATATTAGTATTTTAATTTTTGAATGTAAAAATATTAGTATAAATACATAGTTCTACCTGAGTATACATTTAAGGTATATTTATTTATAATCTAATTGTCTTACAAGTTTTATTTAGATGATTAAAGAGAAAGAGGTAGATAATCTTGTGTTTAATTTATCGTGTTGTTATCATCAAACTAACATAAATTTGGAGTGGGATAATCTAAATGTTTTGCAATTTAATAAGATGAGACTAAACAGAGAAAAATCACATTTTTGGGAAATGAATTTGAAAAAAACACTATTGTAGAAATAGAATATAAAAGCATTACTTGAACTTTAAGATAAGTTACAAATTTATAACATTTGAAAGGTAAATGAAAAGAAGTTAGAGTTAACTATGTACTTGTCATGCAGAAAGATTTTATACTTTCTGTAGTATAATATGTATTATCTCCAAAGCTCTTGATATAAATCAGTATTGATGATTTTGTTATTTTAAATTTTAATGAAATACACACACATCTTTTAAAAAAAGTTTTACCTGTAATTACGTGATTGAGTTCAGATCAGGATTAATGTTCCACTGAGCTATTTACTGGCATTGTGAACATGGGCAAGAGTACTTGAAACTTTGATTTTCCTCACTTATAGAATGGAGAAAATATTATAACCTATTTATTTTGACCATTATATTAAAAAGATAATGTGTAAATACTAGCAGCTATTTTATTATCATCATCAATTTAAATGAGTTATTTATAAAATGGGAATTTAAACAATAACAATCAGGCAAAAGTAGCTCTTTTATATAGAGGACATATTTTCAAGTTACTTATATGTATCCTCTGCATCTCCTTTCCAACCCCATGTCTGGCCTGATGTGCTGCTTTTATACTCTTTTTCTCTGGCTAGTACTGAATCTATAACTAGATTTTCATAGAGGCCAAAAATTTATAATTGACTTTGTTGCTTGTAGCATAGACATGGCAAAGGTAATCAAGAAAGACCTACTCAAAGTCTCTATTTAAAGACCTATATAAACTTTTACCACAAAGAGCCCTCCATTTTCCCAGGACATTGAACTCTGTCCCCCAATTCCCTTTTGACCCTGAAATGGAAAATCACACACACACACACACACACACACACACACACACACACACACACACACATTTCTGGCTACACAAGGAAAAATACTGGGTTTTTTTGTGCATTTAAGAGATCAATGCTCCACCAGGTAATTGTATCAAATGCACAACTGGATTAAAATCTTTTCTAGTCTTAGTACTTCCTGTTTTATATCATATATATGTAACTGGTGTACTAAACAGATTAAACTCTATTACAGAGTCAAACACAAAATAGTGATATTTTTCTCCCACTATTGCTCTGTAATGTGCTCCAACCATATCCAGCTTCACCCTCATTTATTTCCCAGGCACTTTTAGGATCTAGGGCAGTCTCATTTTCAGGTATTAAAAATTCCAGTTTAATTTAAATAAAAACTACAAACTTTCACCCAATTTCATGCTTTCCCCTTCCATCCCAGCACAGACCTGACCCAGGAGCTATAATCTTTTTCATCTTCCTATTTCCTGCCCCCACCCTTCAATGGCTACAATGGCACTTCCCAGGTCAAATAAAGAGAAAAACAACTACTTAGGTGACATGATTTGTGTTTCTCACTGAACACTGAATTTTGCACGATAGTAACTTTGTCCTACATCTTCTTCTCTCTCTTTTGAGGTGCACTGTGCATTTTGGAAATGTCTTGGTCCTTAGCAGGCAGCCTTATTGGCTATGATCCCAATAAGCCTGTCTAAAGCCACCTTCTACAGTATCCACTTGGCCTACAATGCTATGTCACATTCCAAGCCTGACAAACCTTAGAAATATAAGATGTTCTCAAGAACTATTTTTGCCTCTGCTCTGATACCTCAGTGTGGGGACAGGCCATCCCACAAAACTCTGAAGCTCAACATCAACCCCTGAGGATGAGAGGCGAGCATTGAACTCTCCGATGGTTGTCTTACACCCATCATTGTCAAGCTCATTTAGCTTGATTAGCAAAGGACACCTTCCCTTCTCTATTGACAGGTCTGAAGCAGACACCACAGCACATCCATCTTCTAAACTGACACCTTTCTTCCAAAACAGCAGTATTGTGGTATAATCCCATATATGAGGTCTGCTCAAAACATACAGTGCATGTTTGTTTTAAATTATATTACAGTAAAAGACACATTGCCATTTAATCACATTAAAATATTCCTCTTCACTTCAAATGCACTTATCCCATTGTTCTTGCCACTTTCTGAAACACTTCTAGAAGTCTTCTTTCATGCATGCCTTTACAAGATGTGATCAAAAGTAAGGTGAGTGCTGCTGCACAGTGCCGTCCAATAGAAAAGAAGGCTAAAAAAACATTACAGTGTATCCTCATTTACCTCGTTCACTAGTTCTGGGACCATGCAACTTCTGGCTCTTCCCCAAGGTCAAGATGACTATGAAAGATAACTGCTTTTAATCAATTCAGCACGTCAAGGCAGTCATGACAGTACAACTAAAGATACTCACAAAAGGACTTCCAGAATTGCTTGAGAAAGTGGCGAGAATAATGGGACAAGTGTGCTCAAAGAGGGGATATTTTGAGGAAGATTAATAACAATGTGTCTTTTACTACAATAGTTTTAAATTTTAAAGTCACTTCTTATCATACTTAGTTTGTGGGCTGGAGATAAGTAATAGGAAAAGATCATAAAATTGTTTTCCTTACTTCTTAGCAAGTTTGTAGTTTCTTTTAACCTCACTTTAGAATCTGGGTTTTCATATGACTTATAACAAGTTCAGAAAACACTGGTTTAACTTCTAATTACAATTTCTTTAGTTGTACATTACCTACTGACTTCTGAAAAGATAATGGTTTTTACATATTTATCTTCCTGGCTTTTGTCCACAATAGTAGTTACTTAGGAAATTTTTCTATAGTCAGAAGTTATGGAAGGGACACAATAAAATACTATATATATATTTATATATATATATAAATATATATATATGCTTCTATAATAATAGTTTTTAAATTAAAAATACTACTGTAGCATAAGATGCAACTGGATTAGTTTTCTCTGGAAGTATGTGGATTCATTTTGTAAATGGAATTTAATGGGAGTTCGAAAGCCAGGCTAAATAAGACTTGGACTGAATTTATTACTGGAGTCTTAAAAAATACCCAATTGTCCAGTACTGAAGTGTATGGAGAAAAGGCTTAGGCTATAATGTTTTAAAGCTCTTTCCAGTCTAGGTTTCTAAGAAAATATTACATAGACATTATAAAATATTAAGCTGTAATAATTAGTAAAATCTAAAAGGAAACACTATTAAATGAACATTATGGTTTTCTTCAACCCAATGAATAATTTAATTATATTATATAAAGGAAATGATTCTCAGTAATGTTAAGAGAAGACAAAAATTATGACAAGCAACAGACCACTAAAACCAAAGCTCAGTTATTAGAAAAAAACAGTATGGCTCATATAGCACACAGTATTCTAAAATGATAAAGCCACTTTGATTCAGCCAAATCTTTTCTACAAAATATAGTCAAGAAATATGTCTTTACTTTCAGAAACAGAGTACAAACTGAGATGATCCACTTTAAGAAATACCTTTCTGAAGGAAACCTGGAAATTTTTGGACAGGTCTTTTTAAAAGAAGGAAGGAAGGATGAGGTGCAAAATGACAAACAGCACAAGACTTGGACATGAAAGATGAAAGGACAATGAGAATGTATCCTTCAGGAATAAGTATGATGCCTGAAGGTGGACATCTCCTACCTTCTTAGTCCCTGTAATTCCATATGTCAATTCCAGGCCTCATCCTAAGCACTTGCTATTCATTATATCATTCAATTTTCACATCAGCACTTTAAAACATTACTCTAATGGAATATTTATCTCCACTTTTCAAATAACAAAACAGAATTTGTAGAATTTCCAAAAACTTGCACAAGTCTACCAAGAAAATTAGTGGCAGACCAGCTCTTACTCCAAAATATATTTTTTAGTGTTTCTTTCCTATTTTTGCCAATTATTACTTTTTTAAGTGCATGTTTTCAGTAGTCATTACATTCCACATGAGAAGTTGGTACATATACATAATGATCTCAATTTTTAAAAATTTCTTTCCCCTTTCCTCCTCTCTCTCCCTGAATCTCTTGATCCCCTTCTCATTTGCAAAAGAGCTATCCCCCTATTTTCTATTATTTGTCTTTTATTTTGCTCTTTATATTTTTGTCTCTCAAATAAGAGAAACATGTAATATTTAATATTTATATCTGATTTCATTTTATGGATTCAAGGTGCATCCATTTTCCTATAAATGACTCGAGCTTATCCTTTATGGCAGAGTAGTATTCCATTATTTATAAATACATTTTATCTGTTTTTCTGTTGATGAACATATAGGCCATTTGCAAGTTTGAATTATTATGAATTGCGCAGTTGAAATATGTGTATACATGTATCACTGTAATATGATGACTTTTGGAAAGATACCTGAAGGATAATATTTGGGTCAAATAGAATTCCTATGTTTAGTGTTTTGAGGGAGTTCCACACTGATTTCCGTAATGCTTATACTTTACATTACTACCAATAAAGAAGGCTTCTTTCTTCCCCACAGTCTCACTAGCATGTTATTATTTGATTTCTTGAGGATAGCCATTCTTTATGGAGTAAGATAGAATCTCAGTGTTGTTTTCATTTGAATTTCTCTAAACCCCAGAGATGTTGAACATGTTTTCATGTATTAGTAATTTTTAGTTCTTCAGAGGAGTGTCTATTCATTTCAATTGCCTATTTTTGATTGGGTCTTTTATTTGAGTAGTCTGATTTTTTGAAACTCTTAATGTATTCTAGGTATTAGTCCCCTGTCCAAAGAACAGCTGGCAAAATTTTTTCTCACTCTGTAGGTTGTCTCTTCACTCTGTGGGTTGTTTCCTTGGCTGTGCAGAAGCTTTTTAAATTGATATAATCCCATTTGTTGAACCTTAATATTATTTCTTGTGTAATTGAGGGTCTGTTCTGGAAGTCCTTGCCTATTCCAATGACTTCCAAAGTTTTGTATGTTACTGGATTTGGTTATTAATTGTAGGAGTCTATAGGCACAATTTTTTGAGTCTTCTATTAGAGGATCAGTCATCTGTAAATAATGATAATTTGACTTCTGTTCTATATACATAGTATCTCTTTTCATTTTCTTTCCTATTTGTTCTGGCTAATATTTCAAATACTATATTGAACAAGAGTGGTGGTCGCAGACATACACATCTTGTTCTTGATTTTAGAGGGAAAAAGCTTTCAGCTTTACCTCATTTAATATGAAGTTGGGAGTAGGTTTGTCACAAATGACTTTTATCAGATTTAAATAAGTTCCTTCCTTACCTATTTTCTTCAGAGTTTTAATCATGAATGGATTTTTAATACTGTCAAAATCTTTTCTGCGTTTATTGAGATGATCATGTGATTTTTCTTCTTTCCACGTGTTTATGTGATATGCTATATTTATTGATTTGTGTATATTGAACCATTCTTGCATCCCTGGGATGAAGCCTATTTCATCATGGTGTACAATCTTTTTGATAATTTGTTGCATTCTTTTTTGCCAGTATCTTGTAGAGGATATTTTGCATCTATGTTCATTAAAGAGATTGGCTCATAGTTCTTTATGGTAGGGTCCTTGTCTGATTTTGGAATTAGGGTAATGGAAGCTTCCAGGAATGACTTTGGGAGTGCTCCTTTCCTTTCTATTTCATTAAAGAGTTTGAGGAGTATTGCTGTTAGCTCTTCCATGAAGGGTTTTTTTAGAATTCAACAGTGAATCCATTTGGTCCTGGGCTTTTCTTAAGTAGAATTTTATTACTGCTTCAATTTCATTGACTGTAACTGGTTTAGCCAAGGTTTTTATATCTTCTTGGTTCTGTTTTGGTAATTCATATTTATCTAGGAATCTATCCTTTTCTTCTGGATGGTTCAAATTATTGGAGTACTGGTTTTCAAAGTAATTACTAATAATCTTCTGGATATTGGCAGTGTCCATTGAGATTTCACCTTTTTGTTTTCAATTTCATTGATTTGGATCTCTTTCCTTTTTTGGTAAGAATGATTCAGAATATGTCTAATTTGTTATTCTTTTGAAGAACCAGGTCTTTGATTTATCCATTCTTTATATTATCTTTTAGTTTCGATTTCATTAATTTCTGCCCAGATCTTTATAATTTCCTTCCTTGTACTAGCTTTGGATTTGAACTGTTCTTGTTTTTCTAGGACCTTGAGGTGTATCATTAGGTTATTTTGTGGACTCACTCTGTTTTTCTGATGTGAGCATTTATGGGTATAAATTTCTTCCTTAGGACTGCTTTCAGCATGTCCCTTAGGTTCTAGTATGTTGCACTGGCATTATTGTTTGATTCTAGGAACTGGCTAATTACTTTCTAATTTCTTCTGTGATCCATTGGTTATTCTCAAGTATATTTAATTTTTATGCATTTGCATTATTTCTGTGGTTTGTTTCGCCATTGATATCTAGTTTCATTCCACTGTGATCTGATAATATGCATAAGATAATTTCAGTTCTTTTGTATTTACTTAGGCATGCTTTATGGGCTAGTATGAGATCTACTTTATGGGCTGGTATGTGGTGTATTTTGGAGAATGTTCCATAGCTGCTGAGAAGAATGTATGTATTTTGTTGTTGCTGGATGGAATGCTGTAGATATGTTAGATCCATTTGTTCAAATATGTGGTTTAACTCTATTTTTTAATATTTTTTTAGTTGTATTTATGACAGTGCTGTATTAAAGTCCTCCACTATAATTGTGTTGATGTATATCTGATCTTTCATCTTCAGTATTTATTTTATGAAATTGTGTGTCCCAGTGTCTGTGCATATAAATTTATCAATTTTATCTCTTCCTGTTGAATTGGTCTTTTAACCAATATGTACTGACCTACTTTGCCTCTTTTGGTCAGTTGTGGCTTGAAGTCTTTATCATAAAATAGGATACCTTCTCCTGTTTGTTTGGGGGCTGTTACAAGGAATATTGTTTTGCACCCTTTGGTTTTTAGTCTATGAATTTCTTTTAGGATTAATGTATTTCTTCTGTGCAGCATATCATTAGATTTTATTTCTTGATCCATTCTACTAATCTGTCTTTTGATTGATTGAGACCATTCACATTTAGAGTTCTTATTGAATGGTCTTGTCTTATTTCTGTCACTGCATTATTTTCCCATTCCTGACCCCACACACACACACACACACACACACACACACACACACACACGCAAACCTTTTATTTTTTCCTTCTGCTCATCTGCTCAGCCTGCCTGGTGTATTCATTCTATTAGAGTTTATGGCATTGTTGTTTTAATTCTCTTTTTCTACATATATTTCCCTTTTTTTCTTTTTATTACAATATGTTTGCAATACATGTTTACATTCCTTGTGTGCAGTTGACACATGTACATAACACACCTTAATCTTTTTCATCCCCTATTTCTCCTCGCCCTCTCCCTTTCATCCCTTGATCCCCTTCCCGTTTGAGAAAGATCTATCTCCCTATTATTTATCGTTTATCTATCTTTTAGTTTGCTCTGTATTTATAATTTGGGTGTCTTTGAGGTATTTTTGGAATGCTGATTTTGTGGTCATGAATTTTTTTAAGGTGCTTTTTCTTGTGAAAAGACCTCATCAATTTTGAAAGATAATTCTGTTGGCTAGATCAGTCTGGGTTGGAAGTTGTTTTCTTTCAGGGCTTGAAACACTTCATTGCAAGCTCTCCTGAGCTGCAATCTTCTCTCCTCACTTCCTCTCTTACTCCTCTTGCCATTTCATTTTTACCACATGCATCAGCAAATATCAAAGATTACCCCATCCTCTCTTTTTACTTTTTTTGTGAACCACTATAAATAAAGTTAAGAATATAAATTGAGATTAATACCTAAATTTACTATATATAGTCACCCCCTATGTCCTTGATTACCAATATTTATAAGAAGGTTCAAAAATCACATACATTCTACATTTCCTAAAATATACTAGATATTTCTTTAGCAGATTGAAAAATGTATACTCCCCTTTGTTTCCAAATTAAAACAAGCTGTGCCAAAAATGAAGCCTTAATTCCCATAGTACCACCAAAACAGTATCCTCCAAATATCCAAGAAGGGGGTTCTATTCTGAGGAGACATGTGTTTAGAGTCATAATGAACTTTAGGTGTTTACCATAGTTCACCACTTTCTCTTTTGAAAATTTAGGTAATGATACTGAATCATTTTAGCTCATTTTTTTTCCAGTACAGGGATGGAACTTGGGACTTTGTTCTTGCAAGGCAAGGTGCCACTGAGCTAAATCCCCAGCCCTATACTGAATCATTTTATTACAATGATTAACAATTCTAAGGACAATGGTTCATGAACTCTTTTTGTTTGCGAACAATTAGGTTTGCAAACAGAAATGTTTGGCATGATTTTTTGTTTGTGAACTCTGCATTGGGTGAGAAACGTGACTACAGTCACCTTTCCCACATAAATGTGAACATTGCCATCTCTTCCAGAATTGTGGAACAAATTAAAATTAAGTTCATGAACTGAGGGTACCACTGTAGTATTACAATTATGAAAAAAAAGTCTTTAAAAGTAGATATAATCCTTTTCATAAAACAACTAGGATGACAAATTGGTGAATCTAGGATTCAAGCCCAGATCATTTCTTCTCCCACAAGTACCTTTTTACTGTTTGTTCACACTACCTTACCTATCCTGTTGACAAGAACAAAAGCATTATTGTAACTGTTCAGGAAACAATGTCAGTATTTCTTTGTCTCTATTTTCTGGAAACTTTAAATTTTATTCTTTCTATAAGCTAAGAATGAATAATAATCAATCAGTGGAAATATTCGTATCCTGTATGCTTCAATTCTGGTAGAAAAAAACTTTTTAAAACATATTTCTCTCGTACTCCACCTTTTCTGTATAAATAACCTCTATTATCGTTCCATTCAAATCAGTCACTGGATGACTTTTAAGCTCCTAAATTACATGTCCTCTCCCAGGTCTCTAATAAAGATGTATTTGATGAGCGATATAAACACTTACTGTAAGGTAAATTGAATATTTTTCAGGGGAAAAAGATATTGGTAAATGATTTAATCTTTTTTATTTTGTTTAGTTATTAAGCAATGTTATTAGTTTGACTCACTTTTTGTTCAAAGTATTATACTTGCCAAGAGTTCCTCTATATTTAGTATGTTAAAACTAAGGCAGTACACCATATCTTGGTCACTGAGTGCTTTAAGATATTTCTAGTGTCCAAAATGAAAAGATAAAATGGTCTCTATTTCAACATGCTAGATAAAACCTAGAACAGTTAAACATTTATAGCTTATATGCAATGTATCAGTTACATTATCTGTTCATGGAAGATCAATGCCCAGAAATAAGGAGAATCAGACTTTAACTGGCTAACCATGCATGTAAACTTGATTCTGCTAGCTAATGTGCCCGTGACATTTATCAATAGCTGACTGAGGGAGAAAACGACCTCAGTGCTTAATTCTAAATCAAGTTCTTAGTAAATATATCGAATATATATTTGGTTTTTAAGAAAATATGTACTTTTCTAAACTCAGTGAAAGCATTTACTAAATATTTAATTATATTCATTTTATGTTTCTAATAAGGATGATAGAACTTTTACACCAGAAGGGCTCTGAAGGATTAAGTCAAATCCTTTCATATAATAAATGTTTTTATAAGTTAATGGATATAATTAAAATCAGTGGACTCCATAGTATTGACTGCAGAGAGTGTGCCACAAAGTTGAAAAATAAAAGAACATGGGTTCCATGGATCATCTGCATATAATTATGAAATTTAACCCAATTAGAAATAGAGTACCCAAACATTATGATCCTCACAACAAAACATAATGCCTGAATAGCAGCTATTAAATCCTTAGGTTTTCTATTAGTAGTTTCTATTATATCTATTATATCTAGTAAGCTTTTTAAAAAATTTAAACATAGTTTTGCTTATACACATATATTAAGACAAAATGAGCCATAACGCCTTTTCTTTTATCATTAATGGCTCATTAAAATTGGAGGCAGTATGAGAAAAAGCAGATCTTACTTCTTTACTTTGACTGTAGACTATCTTAACTTTAAAAGAAATCAACATCTTGATTATTTGAAACACTAAAAGAAATTATGCAAAACTTAGGTCATTTATGGATAATATAACCTGGAAGTTATCCACATAGAAATGAATCAAATCAGAGAACACTTTGCTTTATTATCTCATCAAAATAGAAATATTCACTAAATGTTCACTAGTTTCTTTTTAACTTTTTACTAAAAAAATTAAATATATTTTCTAAAAAGTGAAAGTATTAATGGACTGTGGAAAAATACTACCCAGGTTTGAAAAGTTTGGATTTTAAATACTGCAATTCTTTGTATTTTGTTCTACTAGTGTCTTTTCAACAGACTTCAAGAGATGTCTACTAGAGCGTCCACAGCCCATTCTATAACTCCAGTCTAGAGGCTTTGAACATCATCTTTGTAGGTGATGTTTGAGGACTAAAATAGAAAAAAGATCTTCAGTGCCTAGTCTTTCCACAGAAATCCATGACCTTAAGAACGATATGCTCAAAGGAGAGAATATTAAGTTCTAAATTAGGACATATTCTCAGTCATTGCTGTAATGCCATCATGTTTTCAGTTGAATTCCATCTGATTTCTTCTATGAGAGTAAAGGTTATCTAATTCCCTGTAACTTTTAGGGAATCCATGAGACCGAAGCCCATAAATATAATCTTTAGTTTATTTGCAACTATGAGAAAAAATTGGGTAAATAACTACTTCTGTATATATATTTTGCTGCTGTATAATCCCATAATGGCAGTTGCTACATGTAGCTGAGCAAGAAAAGAATATTGTTTGTGGAGAGAAGTAACCTATTGTAATTTGGACCCCAGAGAATATGGGTTATTTATTTTCGTAGAGCGAATTATATACTCATAGGCTTTTCTCCCCTACCTCCTGGGCCCAAAGAGAATTCATTTTTATATTTCCTTTCTAGTAATATACAAACTCCACTTCAGTTTTTTCTCGTGTATAAAATTCTGTGCAACTATCTACCAGTAATTAATAGCTTTTCATCCAAGTATGAAATATACAGGAGTGAATTTATTGTTTATGAGTATATCAATATAATTTAAGAAATATATGCTAGGATAGAAAGGCAATACTAAAGTGTAAAATTGGTAATGCAGGCTCATAGCCTGGAAAATGATTTCTTTTAATAGTTTTCTTCATTTAATGGTTCTTCATTTGAAAATGTTCCCATTCAACTGCAGATTCTTTGGTGTAGTGCAGTGAAGGGGAAATTTATTCCTTTAACACATTTATTCTTTTAACAGTTATTCACTTGAAAAAGTTTCTCTGAGTGCCTATATATTTTGCAGTGTGCAGAGCGATTGATTGACAGATTTCTTAAAATATTTATTCATTTAAGTAGATTTTCACTCTGTGGCATTGTTGAAGTTTCTTTAAACTGGAGTTTCCTGGGGATTGTGGTAATACAGTAATGGAATCAACCTGTGCATTTTGCAAGGATTCTTGTAAGACCTGAGGTGACAAAAAAAATAGTTACACCATTTGTAAAGAGGAAAAAGTCATGTAAAGGATGAAATTTGCCTAACCACTAGTAGATATCCTTAGTTTTATTGTTACTTATGATTTAGATATCGCTAACAAGTATTTAACTGAAAATTAATTTAGGGATATACTATGTGCCAAATAAAATATATATCAAACATATATATCAAAACATCCTACAAAGATTTGAAAGCATTCTATCACAAATATTTTGATTTGGTATTTGACCATTCTATCTTCAAACCAATGTTTGACTTATTTATTTCAGAATTTTGCCTAATTTCCTTAGGGTCATGATTTGTCCATATTGTAAGGAAATTACACATCTGTTCATTTTCCTCACTCTCAATCCATTTTTGTCCACAGTTCCAAAGATAGCACCTACCAATGTAAGTGGAAGAAGTGGAAGAAGACACGAGTTGGTCATTGCCTGGGAGGTACAAAAGCCTTTACATTTATCAAAACTGGTGATTTCCTTAAACTAAGGCAACACTTAAGAATATCTTTACCCTGTTACAGACAGCTTTAGTAAATTCTTGTTTAACTGAAGTAAAACACTTTGAACATGCATTGCTTGATAATATGAGTCTCATCTTCATACAAGGAAAACAGGTGCTATTTTGGCCAAGTGTAAAGTATGCTTTCCTGTCATATTGGCTGTCTCAAACCAAAGCTTGAATAATTAAAGCATGTCCTCTTGCAAATTACTTCAAGTGTCTGTTTGGCTCAGTTTGATATTTAATTATTTTATAATTAAGTAGTTACTTTGACTTATTTGAAAACCACTGGGGAGAAAGGAATTCACCACCACTGGATATGTAGCACAGAGCCTAGCTTATCTTATTTAATCCATTCAAGAATCCTTCTACTAGGGAAGATTTTCATCATTTTACAAACTTTGAAACTGAAGAAAAGTTTAAGTATTTCCTTAATGTACAAAATTTGGATTCTTTCATCTACCATATTTTGTGGCCTCGAAAATATCTTGTCAAAGAAAAGCAGTGGGAGTGGTAGATGTTTAAGGAGTATATTTACTTTCCACAAAGACACTTGACTTTTCCATGAAGCCACTTTCCCTTTATTATTGGGCCTGGAGATACAGATCACTGTAGAGCCTCAGCCTAGCATAGATTAGGCCCTGGGTTCCAACTCCAGCACAGGAAAAAATAACTTACTATTAAGTGTAACGATGTAGCTCACAGAACTAAGCCTTAGAATCAACAGACATGGATGTAAACAATGTCTGCTGGAGAAATAAAACAACTTCCTAACTTTACAAATCACAATAAAGTGTGAAGTAAAACATCTTTTTGCAACAAGAAATCTTCCATGAGCATATCATCTGTCCTATTCTTCTACTCATTCCTCTTAATGAAATTTCATGTCCTCCTTTTGATTTCTGCAGCCATATTAACTTCCCAATATCTGATCTTCACTGAGATCTTATCTCTGTAAATGGAATTGCCCTTCCCTAGAGCTCATTCCCAATGAGCTTTGATATAATAGGTTTTGTTCTCCTTCTTTCACTCAATGCATAGTTGTTCAAAATTCAAAAAGAAAATTCAAAAGAAAAATCCTAACAAATATCTACTACGTGTTAAGCACTGTGCTAGGCAGCGTCTCGTATCTTTGCTCCACTCACTAGTCAATCACAATTATTCCTTTCTATGACAGGCAGTTGAAACCTATTTAATAAATTTAAGTATAAGCCATATACATATGGCACAAAAATTTCCTTAGAAATGTCCCACAGTCCAGTTGTTTTGCATGTTATTACTACACAGGTGCAATTGAAAGAATGCTAGAAGAAAGGTCTTACATTAATCTATTTTAGATGTGTTGTGCAGAGTGCTCTGCTGAGCATTGCCACTGACGAGACATTCCCAACCACCAGACCACATGACAGTTTTCTCAATGTATTAAATTCTAGTGTGGAATCTAAGGTCTTCATTTCATATACATGACTAATTGAGGAAATGTGTTTCACTTCAAGAGTTTTCTATACTCTTGTGAATTTTCTTACATACTAACTGATACAATTTTTCATTTTTAACTTCTAAAGGTTTTTAAGTTTCCCAAAATTTCCAAAGTACTTTGCTATCTTAGTTTCCACCGTACTATTAGGTTTGAGTTGCTTTTTCTCCAGCTCTCCATCTTTAAAAACTTAGAATTTGGAGGAAGTGTAGTTTTGTCTTAGTCATATTGCTGATAATTAATTGTCTTTTTCTTCTTTAGCCAGTATCTGAAGAGTTTCAGAATGGGGAAGGTTTTGGCTATATTGTGGCTTTCAGACCCAATGGAACACGAGGCTGGAAGGAAAAAATGGTGACATCCTCTGAAGCTTCCAAATTCATCTATCGAGATGAAAGTGTCCCTCCGCTGACTCCCTTTGAAGTGAAGGTTGGCGTTTATAACAATAAAGGGGATGGACCTTTCAGTCAAATTGTGGTCATCTGTTCAGCTGAAGGAGGTCAGTTCCTTTATCTCTCTTTTTGATTCAATATGGTAATATCTTATTTTGTTATTTGAATAATGAGAAATTTCATTCTTATATTAGAAAATCAATAAGCCAAGATAGAATAAAATTTATAATACTACAGTTTTTAGATATATATTTCTAAAAGATTTTTGAAATTTGTTAATAGAAACAAATGTCTACATACATTGCTTTATGTTCTTCATTTCCTAACAATATATGGCAAATATCTTTCCATAATAATAAGACTAGTAATCCAGTAATCCCTGTGTTGTATTCCATTATCTAGAAGCTATTTAACCAAACTTTTTTGTTAGAAATTTAAATATGTACATAAAATAAATCTAAGTAAAGACTATATGAACAATGAACATTTCTTTCCAACTCTAATTCACAAACCACTGTATTAATAAAGATGTATCAGGCAGGGCTTTCTGACAGATGTTTTTCACATCATGAAATCCTCCTGATAATTTTGTGTAATAGGCATTGAGTAGAAAGAGAAATTGTACCTCAGAAAAGTTCAAAAACTTCCTAAAGATTACACAGCTTGTAACTGAGAATTAAATTCACATCTCTCTAATCATTAAATCCCTAATTTTTCAAAGCATGCTGCCATCATACAAGTGGGCCCATTTAATTTTTAAGAAACAACTAAGTGAGCAGTACCTAGTAGACAATATAATCATTTTGCTGGTGAGTAAACTGTAAAACTGACTACTCATGCTTAGATTCAGCCAGTAGTGGAGCTAAACTCTGAACCCACATCCCAATGTCAAAATCCTGCTTTCTTTCAAGTTTTCTAAGTAAAGAAAACATGGTTAATCTAACCTCCATAAGTTAGCTTTTACTCGAGATTCTTTTATTGAGGTCCAGAATTTCAATTGTCCCTGCCAATTAAAAATTATTTCTTGTTTGCTTCATATGACCTAAATTGACAAATAAATAAGAAAATATTTTTTTGTTTTTTGTGGGGTTTTTTTTACACAAAAGGCAGCACTCATTTGACTTTTTTTTTTTTTTGGTACCAGTGATCAAACTTGAGACCTTGTGCTTGCGAAGCAGGCAGCAGAACCACTGAGCTAAATCCCTGGCTCCTCATTTAACCTTTTAGATTAGTGTGGTCATCATAAACTGACTCTTTTACTTGTTTCATGCCCATGCGTGTGTCCTCAATAACTCAAAGGAATTACTAATATTCTAGGAGATCTGAGCTTTGTAGAAAGTAATATATGAGGTCATTTGAATATAGAAAAATAAATACAGTAATTGATTTATGTAAAGACGTAGTTTTTCAGTAAAAGCTGACTTGCATTTTTAAAACATAGAACCAAAGTTTGAAGCAAAAGCAAAACAACTGATCCTCATTGAAGAATGGCCAGGAAAATGAAGAACCAAGTAACAGAAAGGGATCATGGGTATTCCATGCATTCAGCATCTCGGGTTCTGCTGTGTTTTCAGATATAGTCTATGTGCTAATTACTTATTTTATAATTTAACACATAAAACCAAGTACATGTAAGAACTCAATATCAAGTTAAAATCTTCTTTTCAGGCAACTGAGCCTCGGTGAGGGTAAGTAACATATCCAAATTCACACCAGTGACAGAATTGTAATATAACAACAGTAAGTGACACAGGTGGGATTTTCACCGGGGCTATCTGATTCTGAACCACAAGCTTTAACCCCTATACAATCTCCCCAGGGATGTACATAATAATGATATTTTCTATTATTTATTACTCCAAAGATCTATTTTGAAGTACATGTTTTATTCAGGAAGTGCATATTCTTGTTACTTTAAAATTGTTCCAACTCAATTATCAAGCACATAGCCCCAAAGGTCACATGAGGTGAGCTGCAGGAGTTTGTGCACATGCTTTGTATGGTAACTCCAGTGCAGCCTCTAAGAAATTCAGCTCTGTAAGCTTCTTGTCAGTCTTTGCTTTGAAATTAAATTATTGCAGCTACCCTTGTTTAAATACTATGTTCCATTAAACTTGACATGGATTGCCTGTAGAGATTTCTCTTTCAAGCTAAAAAGGAAATATGCATATTTTCTTTCAAAAACTCTGAGGCTGTTGCTGTAACATATTTCATGATAACACTTCATTTATTTGTAGACTAAAGTATGAAAGATACCAGACAGATTAAGACTGGAAAAAGCCTGCTTTCGTTCAGACAATAGAATGCAAATGTACTCTTGGCATTTTCTCACTAATTAAATTTATAAATTTATGTGTAAATATGAGTACAATGTTGGCATCATTTTGTTTCAACCAAAAAAAAAAAAAAAAAGCAGGGCAGGGAAAAGAAGTGCTTTTGCCTGGAGTCAGCACAGTCTAAATTGAAATATGGTCACATGATTTGGGGAAGTATATTTATTTGGGACTCTATGTTGCCATATTTTAATAATAAAGTTTTTGACTAGAACATCTCTGGAAGCCTTCACAAATCTCAAAGTAAAATTCTGTCAATTTATTCTATGTTCAAAAATATTCTTTTGAACAGTTGTCCCAAATAAGTAGTGATAGTAAATTAGCTTTTGCTATACAATAAAACCGGACAAATTAACATTTATATTCACTTGGAAAACTGCCTTAATTGAAAATGAGTGACCATTTCAAAGATTGAACCAGTTTTTAAGAGTTAAGACCTGTAATAAATTCATAAAACAACAGGTTTTAGTTATTTCTGCTGATGCAGGCTCCTTCTACTCTATTTCTATTTATAAAAATTCTTTGTGTTTTTATCATTATATTTTTGGCTCAAGCCCCACACATCTGACTTAGATTGCATTTCTTCTTAAGACAAATTCTGCTTCTTTATTCCAATCCACTTTGTTATCACTTCCAAATCCCTCCACATCCTTAGATACAGTAAAGAACAAATCCGTGAGACTGCATTTCTATTTAGAGGCTTACTTTTTCTTCATATGAAGAGCACTAGCTTTATGCCTAGATCACCATGAAAAAGCCATCTTTTCACAGCTGACATAGCTGGAGGGGGAAAGGTGTTAACATCCAGCTACCAGAATTTGTGCTACAAAGACATACAGGCATACCTTACAGGACTACTTCTCAAGCTCTTCCCCACTGGAACATTAACGATGTATGATATTCCCATCCAGAATATCCTTCCATAGGTGCTTTTGAGCATTCATTCATACCCTTCATCTTGTCCTTTCACAAAAGCCTACTAGAATACAAGTTGTTATTATAAGGAGAACCTTGAGTCAACCTGTTACCAAAAATAATGATCACTTACAAATATTGATACTGGCAAGTCACTCTGAATATGACCTTGACTTTCACATTTCTAATGTTGACTATGACCCTAGAGTACTATCAAAAATTGTTGCAAGTGATTCTTTTGCTAACACTCTTGAATATTTGAATCCTTTCAATATTTCCACAACAAAATTAACCCTTAAATGCTCTATCAGTGCCAAGTAACATCTGACATAAGCCTGGGAGGAGAGACATTTGCCTACCAGCATTTCCATGCACCCTATATATCTGTCACATATCTATTCATGTTAAACCATGAAAGAAAGAAAGAACTATGTGCATTCCTAACCTTGATTAAACTACAGATCTTTAGGGCATAGTAAAGCCGTGAGCAATACCCTCATTTTTAAGCAATTCCATTTTTTTAAACACTAATAAAGTTTCAACACAAATGATTTTAAAAGAAATGGTAAAATTGATTTTAAAATTTCCAAGATGAAAAGCCAAATTAGTGGTTCACTTTCACATCTCTAGAAATATTTAATAGTTAAACTTATATACATTTTCCCTGTGGTTATTACTATAATTTTGGATTAGAAGAACCAGAGCATTCAATTATATCTAACAGAAAAACAGAAATTCGATATACTTTTGATATCCATTGGGTTGAAAGATTTATTTGTGACGTACTTTAGCCTTTTCAGCATAGTGGGGTTTTTTTGTTTTGTTTTTTTGGCTTTTGTCTTATATTGAAAATGTGTGCTGCTTTTATTTTTATTAAATCTTAAAAGCCTCTCTTCATTTAAAGAAAATGATATGCAATTATCTCCTTGCAAACAGAGCTACCACATTTCAAATTAAAACCTAACATTCGTAAGGCATTATTCTCCAGAAGAGTTCTTAGCTGAAAGTGAGCTCAGTGGGATTTACGTGAACTTGGAAATTAATAAATTGGCATATTAGTTATAAAATAAAAGGAATAATTTCCTATCTTTGCCATATGATCTATTTGGATTAGTTCCTTAAAAGTTCAACTACAGCTGTCTTCGCTGAATTTTTAAATAATGAAATCATAACCTTCTCCTGTGAGTTTATTAAATTCTCCTGTGATTAATGCTGTTGCTCACCCCTCTTGAGAGTCAGATATAAGATCAATATTATAAGTACATGCCCCCATATTACTTGGAGAACTCTGGCTACTAGGTCACTTGAAACAAATGTATCATATAAATTTATGAGCATGGTAATACTGTTCAAATTTTTTAATCTAACAGATCCTGAAATCTATCAATAAGCATGTCCACTTCATATCCCTAGATTGAAGTAAAAGAGTGCAGCCTCCTTAATATTATCATAAGCGAGAGAAGTAGATCCTTTTAAGTCTTTGAGTCTACTAGACATAAAACCAGTTTAATCTCAGGCATAAGTTCCTGAATTTTCATCAAATTACCTGAGTGTAATAGATAAGAGTGACAGAAAACATCATGTGATTTAAAGTTCAGGAGAGTTTTAGAACTCCCCAAATGTGACATGCTGTATGAGGAACAGCACAGATGTGGTTCAAACTTAGAAAAAAGTTCATGAACTAACAATAAAGGGAGTTGATAGTGAACTTGTGGCAAGGTTACAGGAGGATGAAATTGGGCTAATTTCTGGCAAGACCTAGAAGCAGAAAGCTCAATCAGGGGAAATTCAACATGAAAATTATTGAGAGGATTTAGAAGTGGAGAGGTGAGGAACAAAAAGCAATCGAATGTGCACAGCATGACACACCCAGAAGCACGGAAGTGGGGTGGCTACAGCCTTGTTGCCTGTGTTCAAATCAATCCCTCTACCACTTGGCAGTATGTGATCTTAGGTTGCTTAACTTCTGTTCCTCAATTTTCTCATGTGAAAAGTAATGAAAGTAATAATAGAGTTGTTGGATGTGTTAGTATATGTAAAGAATTAAATGGGCTTGGAACACAGCAAATCTTCACAACCTGATACTTATTATCACTTTGAGCTCTTCCCCTCATCTGTTTTGTTTCTAATCATATTTTATTTGTTGCTTTGTCAGTTATTAGGAGGTATTTGGGTAGCAAAAGAATGAACTATAAGCACTTTGGAGGCTGAAGCAGGAAGATTGCCACAAGTTCGAGGCCAGCCTGGACTCCATACATAGTTAGTTCAAGACCAGCCTGGACTACACAGCAAGACCCTGTCTCAAAAACAAACAAACTAAACTAAAAAACAAAAGATGGATGCATATTGAGCCAATACTCTTAAGTGAAATAAATAGGACACACATGTGTAAATACCGAAGAGTTTCTCTAGTGTGAGAAATTGAAAGTGTAAATAAGGACTAAAAGATATAATAGATAATGTGAAATAGGAAGAAAAGGGGAAAGGGGTAGGGGGCAGTGGGAGGGTAGGGGAAAAGAAAGAAGGGAATGGAATTAATATGAGAAAAACAAAACATGGAAACAAAGTCTTTGTAGATAAGGGAGGGTGGGAGGGGTTGAAGGGAGGGCAGGGGAATGCGGAAAAAATAAGAACCAAGTGGATTATGTAAAGGTGCAAATTTCCAATGATGAATGTCATTATATTGTATACCTTAAATGTACCAATAAAATTAATGAAAAAAGATTAAACTATGTACATTTCTAGTAATCTATCTTCTCTACACTGCAAAATTGACTCTAAGAGATTGAGAACAAGTCAGTTGCTTACTTGGCACAAAATTTAAAACATAGCTTAAGTTTAAAACATAGTTTTATAATTCAAAGATCTCCAATGTCAGTTAAGAAATATAAACACCCAGGTACTCCCTATGGGAGACAATGGGGACCAGTCGGGGCTCCAGCAAAGTGAGCAGCACATGCCCTGAGGGAGTAATCTGCTAATTCTCAATGCCCTACTCCCAAGAATTCAGGTTTGTTTCCTCTTTTTATTTCAAAGTTATAAATTCTTATATTCACATAAAAGATTACAACTCAACTATTGGCTTAATTTATTTGAACACATTAAACAGACAAATAAAATGACCAAAGATCCACTGGCCATGCATTCGTGACTTTTGACCCAAGTGATTTTTTAAAACCCTTTCTGGTTGCCACTGTCCATTATTCAGCTACACTGGGTTTCCAAACAGAACAGGGAGTTCCAGCCCAGGCTTTCTGTGATCCGGTTATTCTTGTATGAAGGCAAACTTTTTATTCATTCAGCTATCAAGCAGGATATAAGAGAATTTCTGGAAGAAACTAATTGAGATCATTTTTTTTTTCCATGCTGAAATTTCCAATTGAGGTCAGCATGGGTCTACTTCTGATAATATTTAGATCAAAAAAAGTGAAACAAAGTACTTCTTGCAAGATTCATTCACCTTCATTCAATTTCATGGAACTATAATGTGCAAACCCCAAGAATGCAACTGTGAAATGTCAGGTGACCTGATTTTAAATATTCATATCTTTTAAATAGAAATTAAGACACCTGGCTTGGAAGTAGGTTCTGAACATTTTTCTTTTTCTTTTACTTTGTTTTCTGGGTTTTTTTTTCTCACTTTCTATTTGAGAGGTATTTAAACTTGTGTAGTACCCCTGAAAGCTAATAGAAAAGTAATTTTTTCTTTAAAGATAAAGGATAGAAAAGCTGCCACCCAACCACATGTTTTGTGCTTCTGAAATTATTTATCCCCCTGCAATCTTCTTTGACAAAGATGTGATTGCTTCAGTAATATAAAAGCTGAAAGAAGGCACTTGGCACACAAATCTCTACAAACACATTTATTTTAAAGAGAAGCAAAACTGCAACTGAATAGCAAATGATATGCAAAGTGTGGTTCCCTTAGAAATAAATCATATCCTAAATCCTAGAGATCAAATTGTACACACCTCAAAAACATCAGCATTTCCTTTCATTTAATTGCAAAACCAAAAATCTTCACTATTAAACAATAATGAAAATAATTGTGTTGCAAGTATGCTAATCAAAATTCTAGAATGAAATAGAACTAGAAGCTCTCCCCAGAATACACTTTTAAAAACAATGAGTAGATAACTACTGGGGAGTTGGAAAGTGGAATTAGTGAAACCACAGAAAAGAAAATAATAAAAAATATTCAAAGGGTGACAGGACAAGAATCTACAATTTATACCATGACAGGAATTGATGTCAGCTTCTGTGAAAGATTAATGTGAATTTACAGAATCACTGGTGACATAATTATGTCATATGATTTTAATGAAAGCTTTACCAAAAGAAAAGCACTGCTTGGTGCAAATATATACCTGTGAAAATATCTTCTGTAGGCTTCTTCTCCATTAATGAATAGATATTTTTGACTAATATTTTCAATTAATAATATAAAAAGTATTAGGTAGATGTATGACTACCTTCTATTAGAAAAGGAAAGATCTCAGAAAAGGTTATAATTCTTTCAATACCTGCCTTAATACCTTTCAAGAATCTTATTTAGAACCCTATCTTTGCTATATGGTTGGTGTCCTGAAACTGAAAAAAATTTTAAAAAATTTAATACATTAATCTGAATTCTTACCAGTGATATAGGGCATCAAAATCTCTACAATTATTATGGGGTATGATTTTTTAAATAGTTTATACAGAACTGCTTGACTTAATATATAGCTTTTACTCTGCCATTTCATTTAACATGTATTTGTGACAGTATTTATGATTCACTTGTGTCAAAACTAGAAATATTTTGTTGCTCACAGACCACACAACCTAAAATAAAAGGCCCCTCTTGACAGATGCCAATCAGACATGGTGCACTTAAAAAAACTAGTGTGAAAGGTCACTAAACATAGAAACAAATGAAAAGTGGTGTTTTGAGCAACACCACTAAGGTCTTCAGAGACTTTTCTATTCAGCTCACACCTGTCTTAAAAGTCAACACATGCCTTGAATATCATGATTCATAACACATTTCTTATATAATCAGAGAAATGTAGTTTTGTGGTCAGAACATCAAAAAATATCTAATGTCTCTTATATTGTTTGTTCCTCCATAATTAATATATATTTGGGAATGGTCATTTTAAGTGCCAACCATAGCACTAAATATTTTACATGTCTTATGATAATTAAAACTAGTCTTAAAGTCTATGAGATAATACTCTTATTAGGCACATATTACAGAAGATAAAATTAGGGAATAGAAGGAGGTAAAAATTTACCTAAAGGTAAATTTAAAAGTATTATTTATTAGATTTATAGTATAGCTGAGACGTAAAAAACACAAAAATTGTACATTAATGGGATGTGATGTTTTCATACATGTATGTATTATATAATCACAAATAATTTTTAAAGGTAAAAATTAACAGTAGCAGCAACAACAACAGGAAAAAAGCCAATCCTGACTCCGTAGTCCATTCTCTTCAACATTATGGCAGATTGGTAGACAACTTGAATCAGACCTTTTAACTTAGAACTGTCATAGCTAATCCAAGGATAAAGATCTCTGCTTATTTTGCCAGATTTGTAATTTGTCACTGTATTGGTCAGGTATTGAAGAGACTTAACCTAAATGTAGAAATCCAACAAGATCATCTTTTTGTCTTGTGTTTTTCATAACTGCTAGAGCAGTTCATTGCAAAAGTAAGGTAGAAAGCAGTGAACATCACATGAGTGTGGGTGCACTAATTTGATAGACATACTTATTACATTCATGGCTTATTATTTCTACTTTCTTTCCTACAGAACCCAGTGCTGCTCCTACTGATGTCAAGGCTACAAGTGTGTCTGTGTCAGAGATTCTTGTTGCATGGAAACATATTAAAGAGAGTCTAGGAAGACCACAGGGATTTGAGGTATGAACAGAATTACTGAAAATAAGCCTTGTTATTTCTGCTGGTGCTACATCCTCCTAAAGAAATGGTTTGGTGACACTTCGACAGAATTATATTCCTTTGAAATTCTTCTCTGTGTTAAAGTAAGAAACACTATTTTACCGACAAGTGCCATGTTCCTCATTAGCTGACTTATTTTTCAGTGTAGTAGTTGCCATATCAGTATTCAAAGATACAACAAAAGAGATGAAAATAGAGTACTAGATAAAATCAGGAATTTCAGGTAGATATTTACTGTTATGCACTAATTTATTAGTGATTTAAATGTTCTCATGTCTAATAATGAAATATATAAAAACAAAATTTTTCTTAATTTCTTTGGACTTATCTCAGATGTTCTATATTATTATTGAATTCTCAAACTTTGTTTAGAACCTAGTGATCTGTATGTATTTGTTCAAGTGTCTTTTTTAATAATTAAATATTGCTATTTTATACACAATAATGCCAGTTTTATAGCGGTGAACATTGCATATCAGTTCAGTGACTTCCAAAAAGTT
The DNA here is from genome assembly GCF_000247695.1 of Heterocephalus glaber. Next base: position 2,410,337 of record NW_004624878.1, on the reverse strand, counting down.
GTAGCCTCCACCAGGACTAGAGGATTATGGGAAGTCTGCAAATTTGAATATTCAACCATAGCAAGATCACCGCTTCTCATACAGGTTTTACTTTTGCTTTTCTTGCCAGACTGGGATAGGAATGAAGAGAGTAATTTGAAAAGACAAAAGGGAACTGGCATCTGACCAGTTGCATTTAAAATTTTTAATTCTTACTCTGCTTCTATAAAGAGGAAATTGACTGGTTTTTGAAATAATGGTATGTAAAGGTCTTGTGCACAGATATGGTGCCAGTGTTGAAACAATTTTTTAAATTCTATTTTACTTTTCAAATAATGCCTGATAACTGAGTAACATACAGCTAGCATTAGCTAACAAGTACTGTGATAATTTACATAATCTCAGAGTTACTGCAAGAACCATTTATTTTTTTAAAAGTTACCTGCTTGCATAATATTATGGGCTTATTTTTACAAGTTTGCTTTAATTCATTATTTGGCATGATAACACAGTAGTTCCTTATTATGATTGCATATACATTTGATTAATTTCTGTTTCTCCCTATGAATGCTGCAGGGACTGTGTCTATTCATCACTGAATCCCAGCAACTAAAAGTATTTAGCCCAGGACAGGACACTGTATATATTTGTTGAAAGAATGAATGTCTGGTTGGGCCGGGGATTATGTCAGTGGTTTCTCTGCCTGCTGCGCAAGCGCAAGGACCCCAGTTCGATCCTCGGTTCCAAAAATAAATAAATAAAATGAATGTCTGGGCTTCACAATTAGCCCATTTTTTTTTGTATGACTATAACTGTGGCAACTAGCCCAGGTCCCTTTCTGGCCCAGTGCAGTGTCCCCCGGGTGCTGTGGGTGTTGGATGATGATGATTTTCAGCTTCCCCTCTGGAGAATTGCCCTCCATTGAGGGCCTGCCTTGCCTGGAAAGTGAAGCAGCCAAACCCCAGTGACTAATCCTAGTCTTTTGCTTTAAGGAGAAACAACTTTAGGGTATGGGCTGCAATACAGAGCCCTTGCTGTGTGTGTCAGGCCAAGGATAGATTACCTGGGGACTACCCATTTGCTCAACTTCCCCATGTGTCATTTTCTCTTCCTTACAGATTTTTTCTGCAAGCACTCTCCCAGTAAATCTCATACACTCAAATCCCTATTTCAGGCTCTGGCTTTAAGAGGCCCAACCGCTTAAAAATAACTACCTAAGTATATATCCACCGTAGATCTCTGAATCAGAGCCCTTGGGGGCAAGTGTCTGGTGTGTACTTTTAGCAAGTCACAAGTATATTCTGGTGCACAGGGTAGTGAGGATCCAACCTATCTCTCTCAGTGGTGCTCCTTCACACAGGCAATTACCTTCATTTTTTTAACCTATCCTAAAAGGTTGTCATTCACATAACCACTGTGACTCACTGTATTGACATGTTTCTATGATACCCTACCATGATCATGTAAGATTTAAATATGTGAACAATCTTTCTCTCCCTAAATACAAATCATTCATTCACTAATTCAACAAATATTTATGAAGACCTTGCTAAAATACCATACTTTGAGCTAAATGCTAAGAATAAAATGATGAGCAAAATAAAGGTGGCACTTTTTTGAAGATTATATTGAAGTAGGGAAGACATTAACATCAAAAAATTGCTAAAATGTGTGTGACATAATTTCAGTTGATGATGAAACCTGTGTAGAAAAATCAAACAGAGCAAGAAGGTAAAGATTTAAAAGTATTTTAGAGGTTTAAAAAGATCCCCTTTTTGAGACTGGAACATTTGAGTAAATCATTACTGAATGAGAAAGAAATGGGAGAGCAATGAGTGCAGAAAGATGTAGCAAGATGGTGGAAAGATTACCAGGACAAAGACCAAAGGATATGTGGTCTTGTGAACCAGGGCAAAAACCATGGATTTTATACTAAATATAAGGAGAAGCCTTAAACATTTTAAATATGGAAAGCTTGTCAATATCTGGCATAATTTTAAAAACTTTTTCAGTTTAGCAGGCAGAAAACAGGCTTTAGGAAAGACTTTGGGAAGGAGTCAGAAAAGCAGTTGAGACAGAGTGATAGTAGCAGTAGATTTTATGAGAAGTGTTCCTTTTAAGATACTAAACTTTGAATGAAGATATGAAAAGATTTGATAATAAAGTTGATATGGGCTATGAAAAAGAGAAGAGTCAATAATAATTCCAGATTTTTCAATCTAATAAAATGCTCAAATTGCCACTGTCATTCACAGAAATGTGGAACTCAGAAAGAAGTAGATTTGGGATGAAAAATTAAGCATCATTTTGAATAAGTTTTATAAATGTTCTTTATTTAGTTTTTGTGGGTTTGTGTGTATGTGTGTGATACTAAGGATCAAACCCATGACCTCAAGCATGGTAGGCAAGTGCTCTAATTAACAAGCTATGTTCCCAGCCCAACCTTCTTATTTCTATAAGAAGTTGTCAAAGTAGTTTTACAGAAAAACAAAGACTGGGAATTAAACAATCACTCCAAGGAATCACCAGTATATAAATAGTTTTTATGCATATACTGGCTGAGATCACTGAATAGTGACAAAAAAAGATATCTGAGAATTGATCCCAGTAGTGCCCTACCATTTGGAGCTCAAAAAGGAAGGTCTGGTCAAAGAAACAAAGAGGAAAATGATGAAAGTTCAAAATTAAAGAGAAGCAAATCATTATGTTCTATGGAGTCAAATGTTGTAACCCTAAGCCAGGCACACTGAGTTATGACAGTGGCCAGGGAAGGAGGACTGTTTAAACCCAGACATTTAAGACCAGCTGGGAAACATAGTGAAAATCTGTCTCAGTGCATACATATGTACTTATGTACATGCATACATAGATGCATAAATCACCAAACTGTGAGAACTGAGCATTCCAGATGGATATGGAAGAAACTCTTAACAGATTTGAAGAGAAAGGTTTTTGTAATGCTTTGATCAAGGTTTGTCTGAAGGTTAAGATCAAGAGTAACATTCAAGAGTGTCAGAACACAGAGTTTTTGCTAAATATATTTCATTCAAAGTGACAACTTATCACAAGCAAAAGTGAGTATCTTTAAAGATAAAAAGCTGATAGGAATAAATCAAATTTTGGAACAATCATCATAATGAATATATTTTTAAATTAAAATAAAATGACACAAATTCTGAAAATTGATTTTTATGCACAGAAATGATAGGCTCCATTGATACTCTAACATTTATATTTTAGACTGCATTACAAATTATTGTTTAATATATGGTGTTTTAACAATGGAAAAAAAATCTTGTTAATTATAAAACTAAGTGGCCCAGAAGAAGGGGCTTCTGAGCCGCTGTCCCACCACACCCAGCTCAGAGGAAGGGCCTTCCAGGCCACCAATTGTCCCGGCACTCCTGGCCCAGTGGAAGGTGCTTCCAGGCTGCCCTGTGGCCCACCACTCCCAGCCCAGAAGAAGGGGCTTCTGAGCCACTGTCCCAAGGTTCCCAGCTCAGATGATGTGAGCCGCACAGATAACAACAGCACCCCACCCTCCAGGTTGAAATGAGAAGACACGTAAACAAGTCTCAAAAACAGACTTCCAGATCACCTACAGCAACCCCAAAGGGAAATGAAGTGAAACACTCTGATACTCAACCACCTGGACTCCCTGAACTGGCAACAAAAGAGGATCTGGAGAAAATGAAATCAGAAATAATTTCTCAGATAACAGCAGAGATTGTGCTCCTAGTGCAAGACATGATTAATAAATCTAGAGAGGAGCTGAGGAACATGATGGAATCTCAACATAGGAAACAAATGGAATCCATTAAAC
>NW_004624878.1:2350812-2401570 GCF_000247695.1 Heterocephalus glaber | reverse complement strand
AATTGAGGGCTAGGAATGGGGAAAAAATAAGAACCAAGATGCATTATGTAAAGGTACAATTCCCAATGAGAAATGTAATTGTGTTGTATGCCTACAATGTACCAATAAAAGAATTTAATTAAAAAAAAAATACAGTGGCACCTTGGTTCACAAATGCAAGTCTCACCATGATTCTGGTTGCAAACTGAACTGGACGAGAACTGAGTCAAATTTCCCCATAAGATCAACATTGAACCTAACCATTGAATTTGATTCGGTTCTTGTCCCACTGGACTTGTGACCAGAATTGTGGAAAGAATCAAGTTCAGGAACCGAGGTTCCACTGTAGCCTATTCATAAAAGAAATGTGAAAGAAAGAAAAAAAAAGAAAGAAAAATGAGACTTTTATCTCGGAAATTTCCCTTGATGTACTCAGTAAAATAGAATAGGATAAATAAAAAAATAAATCATTTCTGAAGTTGTGTGCACAGATTTATTTCCTTCTAGAATATGTTCCCTGTCAAATATATACTCATCTGCTATTTTGATGTTGATGACTATACCTCTGGAATACATGGTGTGGCATTCATATTGTGTGGAATACATCATGTAAACCCCTCAATGCATTCTACTTAATGAATAAAGCTAATTATACCTCATTTGAATCTAAAACCTATGCATTTTTCTACTAATTGAGGGAGGCTACTCTTAGCATGTATCATTTAGAGATAAGATGGACATCATCAAGAACAGCAGAGTCCTTAAAGCTTTCATGGCTTTTCCTGATCTCTCACCTAAGTTTCTAAGTTTCTCTCTGCTCAATGTGGGGTCTTACTGCAGACGCTCCTGAATTTTGTTGCAACCAGGCTCTAATTATAATCCTTAGTTGTCAGTGAAATTTTGATCTCAGATATCCCTGATCTGACTTTTTGAATATTTCATTGGTATCTCATTTATTATTTAATTGTTCAACTAATATTGAGTGCCTGTTGTTTTGTTGCAGAGCTCAGGCTAAAATAATGAGTAAAGTAGATGAACAGGTTAAGTTCCTGCCTGGCAATAAAATTCACAGTCTGGTAAAGGAGATTACTCCTCTTTTCTTCAGTTTGTTTTTATGTTTTGGTTTTGGCATTAATCCTAAATTTAGGTCTTGATCCTAACTCCAGGTAGCTAATTTTTACTGATGACTTGGTTTCCTCATTCTTTTCTCTAAGGTAGGCCTACAGGGGAGCAATAAGGAGTTTGGTCAAACCTTCTCCTAATACCATCTGTCAGTATCCTACTCACATGTGCCATTGTTGCCTCCAGAAAGAACATTCCAGTACATCTTAATTGGCTTATAAGAAACTAGACATTTGACTTAAACTAATTTGCATTTTCAACTAATGCAACATTTTCAAAAAAATTAATCAGTTAGTTGAAATCACTTACTGATTTTTGTTACTAAATGTACTAAATGCCCTATGGAATACACCAGTTGTGGCAATTAAAATAGTAGGAGGATTTATACAAAAAAGACAGGGTCAGAATAGTGACAGCCCCTAACCTCTAGAAAACATCTTTAATGGTGAGGGACTTGAGAATATTTTAGTGGTATCATCCTTTTCCACTTCTAGTAAATCCATCCTTGGGCTTTGCTAAATACCACAATTTGATGGGAACTGCCCCATGCAAAAGAAAAGCTTCTTTTCACTGAGCTTCTGAGACTGCTTTCTGTAGGATTAGTGCAACCTCACATGTGAAAAATAACTATGAAATATCAAATACAGATATCAAACCATCTAATTGTATTCTACAAATATTTGAACAATTTGTGACATTTTCTTAGAACAACCCATTTGATAACGTGTTACTTATAAGTAGTTTGATATTTAATGGCTGCAGAGACTAAACAGCACTGAGATACGTGAAATTTCTAGCTTATGATATGCAGCATGATTGAAAGTTGGAAATGGGTTGAATTTTACTGAACAATTTTGTTTCATGAATAACCATGACTATCCCATCTGGATTGCCATCTCTGTGACTGGCCCATGCACATAAATTATTAGGTTCTGTCTTGAATTTATGAACCCACCAGCACTGACATGCCTGGTGAATGGTAATCCCTGAATCCTAGAGCAGAACCACTCAAGCTTTTCAAAGCACACAGGATTTTTATGAGCATGATACCAATGCAGAGCAGTTGCCAGTTTAGAAAAAAAAGAGTGAGTAACAGATAAGGCCAAAGCTCATAATCTTTTCTCTGATTTTCCCAGGTCTGGAAGCAGGACGAAAGAAATTGTGGTAATTCCTTCACTCATCAAACACTTATTAATAATCAAGTATTGTGCTGTGTACTAGAAATATACACATTTATAAGATATAGTACTAGGCCTCAAAAGGTTTACTGTATACTATGAAGGGAAATTTATGGAAACTTTATGTAAATTTAAAAGAAAGACATTAGAACAATATAATTCAGTGTCCATCATTACCTCAGGATGCCTTGGGATCCAGATCCTCATGAAATATTTGTTAGAATAAATCCATGTCAGTGCCATATATGAGTGTAGAAGATGTGACTGAAAAAATATATGAATGTATATTTTTTAAAAATGAATTACAGCAAAATATACATTGTTATACATCTCCCTCAAAGTATCCCTCTCTTTGAACACACCTATCATTATTGATATCATTATTACTGCTTTCTGGAGCAGTTCTGGAAGTCCTCTTTTATGAATGTTTTTAGTTGTGCTGTCAGCTGCCTCAGTGTCCTGAATTGATTCAAAATGTTTACCTTTCATGGTCATTTTGACTTTTAGGAAGAGCCGAAAGTTGCACAGTACAGAGCCAGTGATTGAGGGGGATAAGGACACACCATAATGGTATTACAAGCCTGTCTTTCTTATGGATAGTATTCAGCATCAGCATTCATTGCATTTTTTAATACAACCTGTAAGGATGCAAAGAAGAATTCCATAACTGCTTCAGAAAGTGGTGAGAATGGTGGGATAAGTACATTCAAACCAAGGGAGAATATTTTTAGGGGAATTAATGGTAATGTGTCTTTTACTGTAATCATTTTTTATTTAAGCGCTCATTGTGTATTTTGGTCATGCCTCTTATGTTTCTGTGTTTACATGAGGATATGCTTCTGTCCCTAAAATGACCTCAATTTTCCTAAGCTATGAAATAGTTTTGCTTACTGAATTAAAAAAGGAAATAACTTTTCTCACCAGACATGTGTTTAAAAATATTATGCTGTCTATTCTACCCATGAAAAAAAAGTTCCCCATGATTGCAAAATGTAAGATATCTGTGTTTATTCTACCATTTTTGTAAGAAAATCATTAATTTTATATTACTTTTTAATAGTGAGACTCATTTTAACTGCAAGTAACAATCCATTTTTGAAGCACAGGTACAAGTATTCAGTGTCCTAATTCTGAACTCTTTAGTGTTTATTATGAAGAGCAAGCAAAAAAATAATAATTTGTACAATTTTGCAATTGTCATAAAAAGGCAGCCCTCTCAACTCTTTTTCTTGGGTTACGTACAAGACTAGCATGTGTTTGCTTTAAAACTTCCAGCAGATATGTAACTTAGGAGTTCATTTTAGACAAGTCACTAAAGCCATTTGCACGTACTGATTGCACTAAAAAGATTCCAGTTGTATTTTGCTTTATAAAATAAGCTGTGGTGCAGATTTCTTAAGGGGATACAGGACAAGATTGTTTTTTCCTGTATTTTATGATCTGACACTAATCAGAGCATGAGACAAAAACAAATGGGTCTCGCTGCTGTTTGACAAGAACTCAAGTTAGGCAGACTGCATTTAATTTATATTAAATAGAGGAAGGGAGGCTTATGTGTGGATGAAAATGGAATTTCAGATGTAAGTTAAAGGGAAAAAAGAGCTTAAGTAAAGCCAGTTACCAAAAGGCTAGAGCAAAGACTGGTTTTTTTCCATATGGTATGTGGGTAGCAGCTGTTTGACAGATTCTCTTTGCTTTTTATTATATCTATATAAAAAGAACACAAAAAACTGAATAGTAGAAGAAAATAAGATGCCAGTTCTTTCTGAAATTCTGTGATCTCTGATTTAAAGCAAATGGCTTTCGTGTCATCATTATCATTCAGTTACCTTCTTGAATTACTTTTATAGACCATGAGGCTAACTGAAACTATTTGTTTTTCAAAGATCAGTAGATAAAAAAAACTTGGGTAATAGTATTTCAGTTGCTTAACTTGTTCCTTCCCTGACTCTACTGAAAGGCAACTTTGTAGAGTTCTTTTAGAAGGCAGTAATTACTCAGTTTATTCTGTTCTTGTTTCATTTGTATGTAGATGCATGGCTCCATGAAGGAAATCCTGTAATACAAATTACTTTTTCAATTTTTTAAAAAAAATTTCACATGAACCATTCTAGTTTTTAAAATATTAGAACAGAATTTTTGTACTGGCTATATTGTTTTATCACCAAGAAACCAAAATGTATTTGTGCTTTTGTCACATATGGAATCATTTTCCATTTTCTTACTCTTCAACACAGATGTGGATTTACTTCATCACTGCTAAGAATGCATTTTTGTCATCCACAATCCCAGTTACCCCATAACACATCAAATTTTCCTACAAAAAATTGTAAATGTAAACATCAACCAATTTAATTTTATTTTTCAAATGCTTGATTGTTTTTGTTGACATTTTCTTAGAACAACCCATTTGAGAATTACTAAATTGCAACAATTCTTCATTTTGAAGGGTACATTTATATTTCAAGCACTTGACAACCAATTCAGTGTGCTGAACAGAGACACAGACTAGGGCTAGTTCAATATGCTAGAAAATGGATACATTTTATAAAATGCTTGATTGCAATAAGAAATAGAAAGTTATAAATGACATCCTTCGTATTAGATGAAGTCCAATTAGTAATTGACTAATTGCCAATTATTAAGTAGCCAAGACTTTATTTCCTAAGTGGCAAGACATTATTTTAATCTACATAGAGAACCATACACAAATCATGTATGTAAATCATAATTGTATTGCTCAATGAATTACTTTGATGTAAATATACTGTGTAGCCATAATCCAGGTCATGAAGCAAAGCATTACTAGAACTAAAATTTGCCTTTTATCTCCTCACTAGTCTCCCAACCCCCCAAAACAAACACCATCCTGAATTCTAACACTGATTGGTTTTGCCAGTTTTGAGAATCATGTGGAAAATTTTGTCTGTATTTTCATTCATCAGTAAGATGCATGCATAATGTTGTGTGCAGCTCTGGTTTATACTATCTCCTAAATGATACTGCATAAGTATCCCATAATATACTCTTCTATCCCTGAAGTACATTAAGCTTGTTTCAAGTTTGGTTCTGTTATGAATAGTACTGACTATGGAAAGCAATTTCAGAAAATTACTCATTTCAAAATATTAAGTTTCTAATTCATGGTCATGATATATCCCTTTGTTCTTTAAGTCTTCTTTGATCCTTGCCAGTACAAGTTTCCAAAATATAAGTTTCCAAAAGTTTCTTAGATTTATGTCTGTTTTATTTTTGATGCCATTATAGCTGTTATCCTTGTTTTTTGATTTAAGTTTCTTTACTTAACTTTGTATTATGAAATACTTAAGAATATGTGAAACGTAAGTATAAGAATTTCCATGTACTCAACACTCACCTTGAAATAATGAATAATCTATTTTATATATAACTACATTTAATGCTTCTATATTATTTTATCTCAACCAGTACTTTTTTTCACCACACATAATTCATTAAAATCTAAAATATAAACTTCTAAAACTTCTTACCTTCCTGCTTCCTGAGGGCATGAAAATTGGAGAATGGACTCACTTTAAAAAACAGCAAACTCAAAACTCACACCTAATTTAACTGTGTTTAAGGATATTCTTAGTCATTACCTACATTATTTATCAGGTGCCTCAGTGTTTTTCCTTGGGCAAGCATAATTTATTATTCAGGCAAAAATTTAAACAAGCTAAGGCTCACCTTTGGGTTCTTAGCATTTCTACAGTTCTCTCACTTCTTGAATTTCTCTTTTATGTTTCCAGCTGCTCTTTCTCCACTGAGATTCTTCTGCAATTCCATCTGATAAGGCTGCAGGCTTTCCCTAACATAGTCAGAAGGTCTGGAGGAATCTTCCCAAAAAGCCACAAACTCACAATTCTTATCTATTACATTTCTAGCTTCCAAGAGTACACTGTACTCCAGATTTTGTATGCTTTTGTATCTTTGCCAAGATACTGTAACTGTCATCTGGAACAAAGCTTGTATGGCCACTCTTTTTGTCCAGATTTCTGTCATTTCCATTTTTAAACATCAGTGGTCTTATTGTCTTTGTATCAACAATTTGTATAACCTTGCTTCTTCCCTCTCTGCTTCTCTTTCCCTTCATTCTGCTTCCTTTGATCATTCTTTTTTTTTTTTTTTTTTGGTACCAGGGATCGAACTCAGGACCTTGCACTTGCAAGGCAGGCGCCGGCACCACTAAGCTAAATCCCTGGCCCTGATCATTCTTGATCCAAAGTCATTTACAAAATTTTTAATTCTTTCAAAAAAAATTAACTTGGCATTATTCATTTTCTTGTTTTTCCAATTCATTAAGTTGTGATCCTATTATTTTTACATCCTTCTTTCTACTTCATTTGGGTTTAAAATGCACTCTTCTTTCTCAAACATATTAAATTGAACATATCACTAATTTTTTTTATTCTAACATATATCAAAACTATACAGTTCCCAAAAAAATCTCCATTTTAGTATCTCGTACAGATATTGGAATATCTGAAATAAGTATTCATGATTAATAAGCATATATGATTAATTACATAATAAATTTTTAAATTAATATTTTCTACCTAAAGTATTAGCTTTCAGATCAAAATGTTTATACTTTCATTTAACTAAAATGGATTAAGAGTCTATTAGGATGTATAAAATCATCTTCTAAAACATATTCAAGTACATTCATTGTAATTGTTGTAGTTAGAGTTTTGGCAAGGGAATACATTAAATACAGGGCACATAAATTATAGGATTATTTTATGATAATTACCCAAAAAGTCAAATGCAAAGGAGTACAAGAGATTAACCGCACACTATGGGCCCAAAGAATCCAGCTGAGGGCCTGGATCCCAGTAGTTTTCCACACAAGTCCAGCTAAAGTCCTAGAGTCCAAGGCAATGTCCTCCACAAGTGCAGCCAGTGGCCTAGAGCCCACGGCAATGTCTCATGCTTGTCCATATTGAGGATCTGCACCTGGAAGGCCCAAAGGCCAGTGGTGGAAGCCAGAAAACCTATGCTGGTGAGAGGAAGGATTTGTGCCACCAAGATGAGGGATCCACATTGGAGCCGGGAAGTGATGCTCACAGTGAAGATCAGAGCTCCCCTGATGAAAACAGCAGCCATTCCTAGCTACAGTGAGGCCCCAACTCCTCCTCTGATGAGAACATCCTAGAATGCATCAGGAAAACCATCTGCAGCAAGCTTCTCCTAGAAAATCAACAGGCTCAGATCTTCCCCTCCAGTTCTCTTTTTATGGCTATTGACAACAATCCTCAGGTGGATCCTCCATGCCCAGATCACACTGATTCAGTTCAGCTGGGTGTTACAAGTTGACCATTAGTTAATCTACTAACAGAAATGAAACACCACCAGGTTTTCTCTGTTCAGTACACTCCTTTTTAGAACATTTGAGTAAGAAAGGAGAAGGGAACCAATGTTTGCAAAACACCAACAATGAACTACATGAAGAGCATTAAGAAATTCAATTATATTTATAGTCAGGCTTCTTTAGTATATTTTCTTAGGTAGTAGAAACAGCATCTAGGAAAACTAAATACGAATTTATTCAGTGAGTGATCTCCATTATTATGTTCCTGCTGCATTTTAAATTTCCTCACATCATATCCTCCAATCACCACTGAACTGCCTCATAAATATTCAGAAGTTTAACTAAGCATTGTTTATTTATCTTATTTGAGTCATTAAATTCTGTCCTTTATGATTAAATTACCTCTGGGCACAAAGCAACTAATATGAATGCAATCTAATAGTACTGACTGCCCAGGTGTCTCAGAGTACTGATTGTGAAGAGACAATTTAATAACTATACCTAATGTGAAACTCAGGAGATTAGAAAACTGGAGATGGACTAAACTAAGAAAAGCAGGGACGTTTGCCAACCAAAACAAATTTATCTTCCACGAGAAATGTGTTCCCCATACACGGGTTTTTGAAATTTGGTAAAAGGACATGCATGCTGATCTTAGATGTTGCATGAGGGAAGAAGAATCTAAAAAGCAATTTGAGCAATTTGAGCAGTTGTAGGAAAAAAAAGGTCATAGTGTTTTAAAATGATTCTGAAGGTGAGAAATCAGTAGAGAAAGGACACTACCAATAAAATATTTTTCTCCTAGTCCGCATTTTACATTAATTATAGTTTTTGCATTTAGAAATGACAGTGAATTGAATGAACGCACATAAAACCAGCTTTCTTTAATCACCCTTAAAGTACCTGTGAAACCATGAGGAAAGACAATCCTCACTGCAATCACAGTGAGTGGTATGAAACAAAATTATTATACTGTTTTCTAGGTTTTCTTTCCTTTCATCTTTGTGCAATGACCCAGCCTCAAAATTCCATTTTCTAGGTTCAAGCAAGCAATGAAATAGCTTCCGGCCCCCTTCTCCTTTATCTTTGCTTCAGTGAAACAAACTGCACCAGGCCCGTGAAGCTTTGTCTCCTGGCATAAATATCAGTGGATCTCTTTTTATTATCTGTAGAAATTTGAGTGGGATCTCGTCCTGGCAACCAATAATCTGACATCTACCCTGTAGCATAGACCAGTACAGGAAGATACAGTCTACAGATGCATGTTTCCCATTCAAATCAGTTGACTAAGATCAAAGAGTGATTAGACAGAAGGAAAATCTTTGAAAGAGGGAAAAAATGGTAAGACTCAGTATGAATTCCTTTCTTATGAATTTTTTTTTATAAATCAGAAAAAGAAGTAAACATAAACATATGGTTCTTGATCCCCATGAGGTAAATAAGAATAGTTGTTGATATTGAAAGGAGCAGTTCAGGATAGAGAGAGAATGCAACAAAATCAAAGCAAAGTCAATAAAATATTCATTGGAAGCAATCAGAAGCAAACGTGAAACTGTTAAATATTTAAACCAGTGCTTTAGAGTACAACCCTGAAAAACGATCCAGAATAAAAAAAAATGGAAATTTTATTTTAAAATGAGAGAGAAGATGATAGACATGAAAAACAGAAAAGTTTTGGTCCATAAACAATAGATATCTACAGAGAAGATAAAGTATATGGTGCAAAACCAGTAACAACCATGGGCTGGTGATTTAGCTCAGTGGTTCTGCCGCCTGCCTCACAAGCAAAAGGTCCTGAGTTTGATCCCTGGTACCAAAAGAAAAAAAAAAAAAAAACCAATAACAACCAAAAAAATGAACAAAATCCCAAAATAAAGCAACCCCTCCCCCAAAAAATCCTATCTTAAAAAGATAAAGAAGGGCCGGGGATCTAGCTCAGTGGTTCCTCTGCCTGCCTCTCAAGTGCAAGGTCCTGAATTTGATTCCCAGTACCAAAAAAAAAAGATAAAGAAATCCTACAGCTACAAGAAATATTAAAAAATCATAACAGTTCAATCCTTATAACTAATCTTTCACCATGGTCTGTTGATTTCTTATTCTAAATAATTCTTGAATCCATACACCTTTCTGTGTTCACCACCATCACTCTAGTTCAGGCAATCCCCATTCCTGACATAGACTCCTGCAATGTGCCTGACTGCTCACCCTATCTACTCCGGCCCCTCCCAATCTGCTCTTCATATCACAACCATTTATTCACTAAAACAAATTATTGATTTCTATACCATCATAAAGCAAATGATTAAACTGGTAATTATGATAATTTCAAACAATGATAAATGTAAGTAATGATAATTTATAAAACTCAGAGTGAAATGGAAAGGGATGACAAAAGGAGAGGTCGTCTCCTAAGAGAAGTCTCTTTAAGAGGTCTCTCCATTAACTGAAACCTGAGATGAAAAGGAAGCAACAGTTGTGACAGTTTTCACGCAACCAACACCAAAACTCAAAGCTCTCAACTAAGAATGTGATTGAATGTTTGAGGCATGTTTACTGGGTAGGAAGTGGACACAGTGATATGAGACACAATATGTGATTGGGGAAATATGCAGAGACTGTATCTCATATGGGAAAACATTCAATAGGAAGATAGCCATGGCTATTAAAAGAACAAAAGTCAGAACCTAACCAAATGCTCCACAATAGGATAGTGATTAAATATGTTACATAGGCATATGGTAGAATGTTATTTTTAATGGGACAATGTTTATATTGCAAGTGGAAGCAGTAACTCTGGAATTTATTCTGGGTCCAATAAGAAGCCTAACTTAATAACAAAGAACTGATCTATGTACTTTAACACAAACAAAATTTTGATTGTTAGGTGTATCTATTCAAAAAACAAATCTGACCATGCACTCTCCCCACCTCACTCCTGCTTAAAAGCCTTCAATGCGTTACACTTGCTGCTAGAACATATTTGTGTTCATCCATAACAAAGCGAACTACAAGATCTTTCTGCATCGTGTCTACAGCATCGAGTTGCACCACGCTTGTACTACCCAACATCAGCCTCAAAGGACTTTTCTTGGCCCAGTTTATGTACCATGATCCTCTCTCACTCTGTACACTCCTCTCCGCCTTCCTTTATTCTTTGCTTGCTTGGCTCCTACTTATCTCTCGGCCGTCACAAGAACTGTCCCTGCTCTAGCAAAGACTTCCCTGACCAGTGTCTCCCCTTGGCAATAAACCAGTACAGTATAAGGGCTAACCCCTGCCACCTGCCCCAAGGGAGTATATTGGAAACAGGGCTTCATGTATACTAAGCAAACATTCTACCACTGGGCTGTATCCTTAGCCCCTAAGAGTTGAATTCTTTTTCTTTTCCCCTTAAATTCTATTATTGGTACATTTTAGATATACAATACAGTTACATTCATCATTGGGAACTTATACCTTTTCATGATGTATCTTGGTTCTTATTTTTTCCCCATTCCCAGCCCTCCCTTCACCCTCTCCACCCTTCCCTATTTACAAAGACTTTGTTTCCATTTTTTCCATTTCTCATAATTTTTCCTTTCCCTTCTTTCCTTTAAGAGTTGAATTCTTAAAATCTAACAAGTAACAAAAATTGGATAAGATGATATATCAGTGTAGGTTTACCTGTTGTAATAAATGTACCTTTCTGGTGAGGGATGTTGGTAATTGGGAAGGTTGAACGTATTTGCAGGTAGGGAATGTGGATCATTTCTTTTTTTTTTTTTTTTTTGCACTTTATTAAATTCTTTTATTGGTACATTGTAGGTATACAACACAATTACATTTCTCATTGGGAATTGTACCTTTACATAATGCGTCTTGGTTCTTATTTTTTCCCCATTCCTAGCCCTCCCTTCACCCCCTCCACCCTTCGGATCATTTCTTTATCTCAGTTTTTCTATGAACTTAAAATTATTCTTTAAAAAGTGGGAAAGATTGGATGAGAAAACAAAATATTGGTAAGTATTTTCCAATGACATTTATATAACTAAATGAAGATCAAGGATAAGAGAAAGTTTACAGTTTATCCACTAATCATTAACTGCATATGGCAGAAATGATTTTAGAACTTATTATTTAATGTAAGGGAAATGGATTATGTATGACATGAATATCTTAGAATTACCATACCAAAAATGAAATATACAGTATTCTGTGCACAGGAAAATAGTTATTATCTGGGAGAATTGACTTTAAAAAATTAAGTATATACTATGAAGTTCTAGCCTATGGATTTAAATTTCAGATCTACACTCCTAGAGTTGTTACATGATTCAGATTTCACACTTCGTGGCTGACAACAATAAAATCATTTCAGTTTTAAATAAGAATAATTTTCAGTAGAAAAATCATAAAATAATATGAAAGAGCAAAAACATGCTTACAAGTAATAAAAGTAGGCAATATTAAAGGATTAGGAAACAGAACAGCTCAAATAGTTGGAATTCATGAAACCATAGTAAGAACTATTTTGCTTATTTTATAAACAATATAGAGAGTCACTGGTTAAGTAACTTGTCCCATTATATCCAGGTTACAAATGCCAAAAAACCAAAAATCAAATACTATATAGGTCTTCTGGCTTTGAATCTATGATTTTGCAAAAGTATGGGGAATTTCTACATTTAAATGGAATAAAAAATTAGTGCAAAGTATTTGAAAACCAGTATGGCATTTTGTATATAAAAAAAATCTTTATAACTTAGGAACCTATAATCTCTCTTTGCAATCTATTGCAAGGAATTAATATAGTAGTAGTAAATAATGTACATGAAGATATCCATGGCAACACTTTAATTAAAAGACCAAAAGTTGGAAGCTACCCAAATGTTCCACAATAGGATAATGATTAAATATGTTACATAGCCATATGATAGAATGTTGATTTTTAATGGGAAAATACTGATGTGCGACTGTAATGTTAGAGAAAGAACATACATTATAGGCACATTATCATAAATATATTAAGTTTATATAAGAATGTAAGAAGGGACCCACAAAAAACAACTATGTGAGGGTAATGAAATAGATTGTATGTACTTCAAATTTTAAATATTTATATCTCCTTAATGTTTTTAACTTCATTACAAGTGGTTAGATATAGGGCTCAAAGTTTATGAGTGTATGAAATCTATACCTGGGGAAAAGATCCAATGAAGAGAGTTTCAAATTTAGTAATCTCAATTCCAGCTCATCAAACTCTAAAGAAGCACTATATTCACTCCAACTCTCTCCCACATACACAGATAAATGATTATAATTTCATTGTGAATTATCAGCTCTCTCATTCTTTTTTGATGTTTCAAATTTATATGTACTGCCACAAGAAAAAGAATGGATCTTCAAAACTAGAAAAATCTCAACCTCTTTGTTTCAGGTAGTTTTTAGTAAAGACAGAATATTTTTTCTCAGAATTTGTTACTTAAAAGTATTTTGTATTTTCTTGGGATATTTAATTTTGTGGTGGTTAATCAGAACATTAAACATGCAATATTTAAGAGTTCAGAATTTATATGAAAATCTATTTGCATCAAAATCTATTTAATTCAATCACATTCAGTTTCCTCAGTAATATTTAAAGTAATGTGACTGTTGAAGGGATATTGATGCAGAGAAAAGGAAATGAGATATATTCCTGGAAAGCAAGATATGCAGTTGTTCATGCAACAATTTCTTGCCAATTTTTTAACTAGAAATAATTTTGAATTTTTTTCCCTTTAAAACTATGCTCAGATATCAAATAAGATAAGCTAATTCTTGGAGGTGGGAATAAAGGTGGTAGCAGAATATAAAAGATGTTATTAGTGGCTTCTGGCTTTTAAAAAATACCAGCTTTCTGAAGTTCGGTTACTCAGCTGTGTTCTTGTTCAATTTGGTGAAGAGACAGCTGAAAAATAGGATTTGATCATCTTATTAGCCTTCTTTTATATATAAATTAGAGATCTATATAGATATATCAGGCAGGGTTCAGTTGTAAAGAGTTCAATTACTCCAACTAGCTTCAGCAAGAAGTGTTTTATGATGGGCATTAAATGGTTTACAAAATTATTGAGAGTTAAATTAACAAATATGCCAGGTGATCTTTCAAGGATGATTCTCAAATCCAATCTTTAAGATTAACCACAAAATACAAGGAGAAAAACATCAGCTGCAGAAGCACATGCTGCAGTCTTGGCAAGAAAGCCACCATGATCTGTATGGTGTGAAACAAAGGATATCATTCCCATCTCAGGGACTCCCTATTGTTACCAGTTCCAGAATCCCATTGGGCCTGCTATAATTTGTCTTCCCTGTGCCCTGTTTGTTGATTCCCACTAAGGCAACGGCCAGGCAATGAGAAATGTTCTAACGCTGCTGCTAAGGAAAACAAGGGAAAAAATGCTTCCATTACTGTGCTTGCCAGCAAAAAGGCAGAAATGGCAAAGGTCTGCCCTTTGTCTCACTTCTACTTTCAAATTTCATGCACCTGCGTCTGAATAGTTGAACCTAAAACTCATCCAGAACCCTAACTGTAAGGGAGTCTTTGAAATATGAATTTTAGTTTTCTATCCCCATTAGTATAGAAAGGGACACTAGATTAAGGGTAAAATAGATGTTGATAACTACTGTGCTCCATCTCTTTGGTTACTCAACACACCCTTGCTCCATTCAACAGCTCCCCAAAAGCATCAATGAGTAACAACAATTTTTCCATGCTCTCATAGTACAAATTTCTACTTTACAAATTAAAGTGTAATCACCCTCTCCTCAAGAGGGAAAACCAAAGAACATCCCATCAGTTAATCTGTCTAAAGGTAAAAGGTTACTCTTCTCAAGAAATAAATTAGAAAGTCACTTACCAATAACACTATACACAACACCAGAAGAAAGGAAGAGGCTAAAATGATTTCATATTTACAAATTCTGTATAGCCAAAATATTACCAAGAAAAAATAGCAGTAATTACTATAGTTTTCACTTCATAACACTGCAGTTGCAGTTTGTAATTTCCTTCCTCCTCTCCCTATTCTTTTTTTTTTTTTTTTTTTTTGGTACCTGAGATCAAACTCGGGACCTTGCACTTTCGAGGCAGGCGGTGGAACCACTGAGCTAAATCTCCGGCCCTTCTCCCTATTCTTTTTTTCTTTATTACTTAAATTCTTTTATTGGTACATTTTAGGTATACAACACATTTACATTTCTCATTGGGAACTTGTACCTTTACATGATGCATCTTGGTTCTTTGCCTACAGCCAGCACATAGGCTGGCTGGGACCCTTAAAATGTCATAGTAATCCACATGCTCATTCTTGAGATCAGAGCCCAGCTGGAAGTGGCCATCCTAAACATGCTCTAGACTATCTCTAGATTCCTAACTCCTCAGGGCCCACACTGTATACCAGCAATGTTAGCTGAAACAGAATCTGGAAAATGTTGTGTTTGGCTTTCTAGATTCCACAGTAGACAAAGCACTTGAAAGAGAATGAAGTGAATGCAATGATCAACTATTTTCACCACAGTAACTTGGGAATATGGGGGCAACTCCTCATGCACTGACACAGCATTAAGTTCTTGTGTTGAAGCAAAGTTAAGCCTTAGCTTCACAGAGACAGCTACTGAGTCCAACAAAGGGATCAAGTCTGTTATGAAACCAGCCACCTCATAACCAAGAGAAAAGATCTCAAGGCACAACTGAGCTTTACTAGAACGTTATTTCTTTCTGCCTCTCTCCCATACACTAATTATGTTATTTCTCTACATGTAAACAACTCCAATTCATCGTGGTGCTGTTACCTCCTCTCTATTCAACTGATACAGCTTGTATGATTCATCTTCATGTGAAGCCTAAGAGGAAATATTGTTTATGGTTCTCAGATAATTTATTCAAATTTTCATGGACTTAAATAAATGGTAAATGGTTCAGATAACCTACAAGAGAAAAAGCACTTCTGTCCTTTGAATGATTCTTCCTTAATATCAGGATGCATTTTCAGCCCTTACATGAAAGGGTTTTGCTGCCTGGCTGAGTACTGCAGTGATGCTACAGTTCACACAGGTGCAAAGCAGGCAGTGACCTGCACAGCCATTTGGCCTCATTAGTAAGGTCTGATAACAGAGTCATAGGAGGGTGAGTTCTTCCTGGTGGGGCTTCCAGCAACATCTAAAAAAGAGAACAACATTCAAGCAGTCATAATCCCAGGGGAAACCTTAAAATTAATCTGTCTTGTGATAATGTGTTGACAGGTTGGTTACTGGAAAGACATGGAACAAGAAGATGCAGCAGAAACAGTCAAAACCAGGGGGAATGAGACATTCGTCATCCTGACAGGATTAGAAGGAAATACTTTATATCACTTTACAGTGAGGGCTTACAATGGAGCCGGATATGGGCCACCTAGCAGTGAAGTGAGTGCAACCACCAAGAAATCCCGTAAGTGACCTGAGTTTGTTTGTTTCAGAAAAAAGGGCAGCATATTTTCATATTTCTTAAAGCTGTGCAAGGTACATAAGCAGTCAAAGGGGAGTTTCGATTCATAGTCTTGCTTCAGTGCTTAGATCTAAATTCCAAAACTAGCTCGGAAAATTTTGCATTCACCATAGATAAAGGTTATCTTCCTGGGAAACAAGGCTAAGCGATTTTGACACAGAAGGGAGATAAAAGGATTCAAGTTCAAAAGCTAAGTAGAGTAGCTATTAAAATGACACTCCTGGAAGAAAACCCTCCTTATCTGACTCCAGCTGGAAGGAAGCCTATGGTGTCAGCCAACTACTAAACACATGAAAAAATTGAAATACTGAAAAAGATTTAAAGAAGAAATGTATTTGAGAATCCATGTGAGTTCACTTTCACTTTGTATTTTGCAGCCCCTAGTCAAGCACCTAGCAACCTCAGGTGGGAGCATCAAGGGTCTCAGGTTTCTCTGGGCTGGGAGCCCGTCAGACCTTTAGCCAATGAATCTGAAGTCCTGGGTTACAAGGTTAGTGTTTCTTTATCTCTGGCTTACATGCTCTAAATTATTATTATGAGAATGGACCATTAATGAGGCATAAAAAGACCCACTAACAAGCCTTCTGTCTTCTATAAGTCATTTTTAACCTATGTTTTATGACAAAAATCTTCCTATAGGCAGGGAAGCCAAATTGAGTTTGAATTGCACAAGGCATAGGAAATGAAGGAATAAGAATTGAAAAAGCAACAATTTAAATTTGGTATGAAGATATCTCCATAATTCACGGTACCAGGCAGAAGATCCTGGCACATCCTCCCCACAAACTTTGCTGTCAAATGGCAGACACTGGGCATTTTAGATTGCATAGAAAAGCTATGACCAAAGAACAGGGGAAGGAAAAAACGCTAAGGTCAGCTCATAAAAGAGGAAAGAGTCCATGGTAAGAGATAGCAACCTCCAACTCATATACATCTCTTACAGTCATCCTGCCATATGCCAACAAGAGATCTGAAAATATGAAACATCTGCACAAACGTATTAGTTCAATATTATTTATGATAGAGTTGAAAATATTTTAATGACAATATTTAGACTGTAAAGAAATCTTTGTACATAGGTTTTCTATCTGAGATGGTAACAGTATTTTGTGTATAAAGTGTTGATATTCTGAAGCTAAAAACTGAAGCAGTTATAAATGTTATATGTTATAGTAAGTAGCTCCTGTTATTTTAAGATATGGCCTGTAGCATTTCTTACTGTAATTAGTATGGATCACAGACATGCTCATGCTCAAGCCTGCATACATGCAAATCTGTCCTTAATCCTCAAGGATATTGAATTTGATCTTTAAGTAGGTGAGTCATTTTCTGGACCTTTCCCTGAGCCATGTCCTTTTATATCCTTTCCCAGAAGTTTATATCCTCACAAATTGCCCTCTAAGGCAAATACACTTTTCTATTTTTAGGTGTAGCAGTATTGCCAGAAATGTTGGCAGGTCGTTCTAAAGTCAGTCTAATATGAGAACCATAGCAACCAATATCCCAAGCTAGTAAAGCAATGTAGAATGCAAAAAAAGAGCAAGATAAAAGCATAGAAGATTCATGAGAGAAATACATGGTTATGTGAATCCATGCAGTTGGGCATGGGTTCCCAGGCTAGATGCCCCTACTATTTGCTCACTGTTAATTCTTCTGTCTCTGCTCTTCCATTTTATATGTGACTGGTCTCTCTGACTGATCTCCTTGACTCTATTCTATTTTCCTCTTCATCCTTAGTGCTTTTAGAATGGCTTAGTAAATTAATTTTAACTCATTTAGGAATGTTGTATGCAATTACTGGTCTATATGCATCTAATGTATCTTTTCCAGCATGACTTTTCCATTTGTTATGGTGTAGTGAATAAAGACCACTGGCTTAAGTCAGGCAGACTTCAGTTCATACTGTAGTTATATAACTTTGAATCAGTTGTTTAACCTGAGTTTCATCTCCTTAACTTCAAAAATGGTAAAAGAGTAGCAATAATGCCTATCATACAGAATTATTTAAAGAATTTGATTGTTTAAAATGCTTGACATTTACAAGGTGTTCATTTAAAAATACTATGTTTTCTATTTGTTATTGGAGAAGAGTGAGTAACTAGGTAAAAGTTTTAAAATAACAAAATAAACTGATAATTAAAAGTTGCCCACCAGTTTTCTCTAAATAAAGACGACACAGGTTACCTTGGAACATCTTCTTGCTATGGGAAGAATCACAGTCACAGTCCATCTCAGTAGTATAAGCTAGTGATAAGCAGGCACACATTGCCAGAAGAACTTTTTCTTTTCATTTCCTTGAAAGTGTACTTTCTTACATCCCTGAGAAGAAAGACTGATTCCTATGAAAGGAGTCTGCCAATCACAAATGGAGACCTCCAAACTTTGTTTTGCAACCAAATTAAAATCTCTCTTACACGGGACAGTCTTGAATGACAGGACCACTGTCATTGAAGGTCCATTGAAGGAAAGCAGGCTTATCACTGGTTACTGGGCCTGGAACAGAGCCTGGATTCTCCTGGAAAATTCTGGTTTACCCAGGGAAGTTGCTAAGGATGAAAGGTTTTCCTGACACAGGGAACATGGGAAAGAAATGTAATTACAAATATTTGCTGAAACATAAAAAGTAAAGAGGTGTAAATCTGGAGAACACAGATGTGGAACCCCTTCTCCTGAACTTGACTTTGAGAACACCTGCAAACTAAACATGGGTCTCCACAGGGCTGTTAAAGAGTTGTTCTTCTGGTTAGGAAGTGCAGAAACACAGGACAGCCAGGCTGGATGCAATATTCAAGAGGGCAAAGCATCCCATTTGATTCCTACTATATCCCAAAAAACACTGCCAGACCAAGAGTGGAACCATGGTAATAGAAGGCCACCTCTTAAGCCTAGCAGTGTGTAGCGGTCACAGAAGTCTAACAGAAGTAGGGACACAGTACATAATCATTTCTCTTTCCATACGATAATTAATTTGAGACTGGACTGATCCATTAAGACAATTTGCTTCTGAGATTATTGGAAAGTTTGAGGTAAAAGGCTTCTCAATAATCAGGGAAAGGGAGACTTTCCACAATTAATTAGAATATCAAAAGGGAATGTCATAAACCAGGCTTGATGACTCACCCTGTAATCCTAGCACTGAGGATGAGGCAGAAAGTTTACAAATTGAAAGCCAGCCTGGCCTACATGATGGAACCCTGTAAGTTCAAAACCAGTCTGGACTACATAGTGAGACCCTATCTTTAAAAAAGGAAAAAGAAGAGGAGGAGATTTTCTTTTTCTTTTTCGCTTTGTCTTTGACAACTATTTTACTTTAACAAACCAAAGGAATTTCTGTAAATATTCATCGTATATAGGTTTGAGGTTGGGAATTTGGAGTCAATGTCTGAGGTTTAAAATTCAGGGATTGTGATTTATATCTTTTACATCAAGTCCAGTTTAAGATTAACAAAGTCAGAAAATTCTTCACCTACAAGTTTTCCAGATTATGAAAATAAGTGAGAAGTGGAAAATGATGCATAAATAATCCACTAAACCCTTTTAATAATTAAAATACTGTATATAAGAGAAAATTCATTCTCATAATGTATACCACAAAGTTAGCGTAAGATAAAATAAAACAAGAATTTGACATTAATCCATTTTCTAAGAAAGCATACCTCTTAGTCCATTTATGAAGCTGTAGCAGAATATCTGAGACTGGGTAATTTATAAATAAAGTTAATTTATTCTCTCACAGACCTAGAGGTTGAGAAGCCCAAGATTAGTGCTCAAGCACATTTGCTCCTCCAGACAGGGAAACGCTGTGTCCTCCCAAGACAGAAGGTAGAAGGGTAAAAGGGCCAGAAGCTGCATGAAGACTTGATAAGGGCCTTACTCCCAGTCACCAGGGCAGGAACCCTCAGGACCTAATTCAGCTCTCAAAGGACTCAGCTTTTCATATCACATTGGCAACACCTGAATTTTGGAGGCACCACATTCAAACCAGAGCAGCAAGTATTTCACTTCTTCACTTGATTTCAGAGATTGAGGTGTCAACAACATGAATAACCAGAAGATATTACCAGAGAAAGAGATCATGTAAGAAAGGATGTTAGAGAAAAAAAATTCTCCCCATCACAAATTCTTCTCAGGGGCTGGGGATTTAGCTCAGTGGTTCAGGTGCCTGCCTCGCAAGCACAAGGTCCCGAGTTGGATCCCCAGTACCAAAACAACAACAACAACAAAAAAAACCCACAAATTCTTCTCAGGATCCTCGAAAGTAAATAAGAATTCCATAACAGAAGGATGGAATTGAGCCATGTGTGGCTGTCACAGGTAACACATTAAAATTGAGTCCATTCATAAACATTAAGCATTACCTAGTGGTGAAATTTCTCACTGCTTTATTTTTGAAACTGTTCAAGAATTTCTGGACTTCTTAGAATTCTACATAAGAAGTCCAGATTTAATAGTAATCATTTCAGGATATCAGTTTTCATTAATAAATAAAAAGAATAGAAGCATGAAGAATCAGAAAAATGTTGGGAAAGAATTGTCTCTTGTTGTAATCGTTAATAGTACAAATTATTCCCATTCAAAACAAATTTCCATTTGGTAAATCAATTGATTTATTTATCATATATTACTATTTCAGGTCAACTAACAGATGCCACTTTATTTTATTTATACTTTCAATGTGGAATCAATTACATATTTTATCAATACATTACTTATAAATGGCTTGGAAAGTAAAATAAAAACTTCAAATGAAAGTTTTCCCAACTTGGTGTATTTTTCCCCAAAATATTTTTAAATGAAGAACACTGTATTCTGATAACTCCATTAGTTTGGGGTTCGTATCCATAGTCCTCACTAATTTTGGCATATGTTATAAATCTGTAACGGCCTTCACTAAAGAAACACTAACAACTAAACTGTGAACTAAGGTGTATTTAGCCATAATTCTTTCTAATGATCTTGAGAATGCAATTTTTATTATTTACCAAAATTATAAATTATAATTATAAAATTATAATAACTATTTTGTCCCCACCTTATTTTCCTCACACAGATTTTTATGCTGATGTGAAAAGGGAAACAAGTACTCAATGCACAGAGGCTGAGCTTTTACATGTGCAAATGTTCACTTCCCAACCAAGAGAAACTTTTCCTCTTCAGAAAAGACACAAGCAATCAGAAAGAATGCAGGACAAGAGCTTCCAGCTCTAAACCAGGAAAAAATAACATTTTGTTTTTACAGTCTACATCTAGAAAATATTCTTTCCTAGACTGACAATGCCTTCACCTTCCCAATTCTAATTTTCTACTTGTTTACAGAGCTAGGGAGAGGAGGGGGAAATCAGGCCCAAAGTTTAGATGTCACATGATCCACCAATACAGACAGAAATTTTTATTTGCTTGTGCAACTTCAGTTTCAACTGGGGCCTTCCAGACTCCTGAAATACATATAAACTTGTACAGATGTTATATTTCACACCATGGAGAATTTTGAAGTCCAGTGCTATTTCTCCATTGCCTCAAGGACTTTAAAAGTCTACGGCCATTCTAATTCTGATTACTTGTATTTTCCAGCTTTTTTTCATGCTTGACTCACCCTATTGATGCTGGGGTTTTAGATTACTTGACCTCTATTATGTTTTTGTTTTTTTGAGACAGGGCCCCCCTACGTAGTTCAGGCTACCCTTGAAGTCACTATGTAGTCCCAGCTGCCCTCAAATTCTTGGTGATCTTCCTGCCTTATCCTCCAGAGTGCTGGGATTATAAACCTGAACCATCATACCCAACCTACTTTCCCTCTATTAGGAAGAATAGTTGTCCATCAACTATTCTCAGGATGCTCAGCTGAGGAATCAGCTTTCACTTTAATAGGATTTATTTTTCTCAGGGACACGTGTAGGCACAGACAGCAAAAATTTATTGTTATATTTTTAGCACGTTCCCCTTAATATTTTGTTACCATAAGACATATAGAACACGCATTTCTAGATCATGCCTTTAAGAATAGCAGTACCAATTAAATTTTTGCTTAGGATCATTTTTAATAACCCAAAGCTCTTGGTTTTTTAAATAGATTTGAGAACTGTCTTGACATTACATTAAAATATTTTCTTTATCCATAAAGACAGCTGTCATTGTCACTGCCAATCTATAAATGTCCATATTCTCAAAGAACTCCCTGGCCTCTTTACTGTCAATAACTGTTTTGACATCCTTGATAACTCTTTAAATCTTATGTTTCTTATTCTCATTCTTTTTTCTAAGTCAGGATTTTAAATTGAGCCAAGATTCCCTAAAGCACCAAAGACTAACCATTAATTTAATTTGACTTTTCACTGTGTGTGTTTACTGTTACATAGTAATGCAGCTACTAGGAGTTATCAGTAAAAACTACATTTAATCTCAAACTCGTTGTGTGACCATTAACTGATTTTATTTTTTGGCTACATTTACCTTTATGCCTAAATCTCAACTGATCCACAAATTTTTCTTCAACTCTGGATTTCACAGCAACATTAGATATGCATTACTGGCTGCATTTTTCTTTGTCATAAAATTATAATTTATTGAACCATAATAACAGTACCTTCTAAAACAGTTACTCCCCTGCCAATCCTCACCAATTTACATACTTTCCCATTCCTGTAAATTTGATTTCTAGTTACTTCATGTAGATGATCAAGTTCTAATTCATTGCACTGCTACAGTCAAAACCAAATCCATAAATCCTTACATAGTTATCATTTTTAAACCTAAACATGCTGCATCCTCCAGGAAGTGTTGCTGACTCCCCAAATCTAAGTATTCACTGTATCCACAACTATGGTATGAATATGCTTCTTATTGCAGTACATATCACACTATATTACATTGCTGATCAGTCTCTGATATTACTGTTTAGTATGATGAGGGCAGGAATCATGTTTTCTGATGAATCTCTAGTACAGCCCTTTCCATGCCCTACAATACATATGTTGTAATGCTCCTATCACTTTGCACTGTGGCTATAGAATTCTCAAAAAGAATTTCAATAGATATAATTACACAGCATGTTATACCTTCATAGAAAGGTCACTTCCCTCTAAATCCTCAGAAGTAAATTTAAATGCATGAAAGATGAAGAAAGTATATATTATTAAAACTCAGAAGGGAGAATCAAGTTTAGGGAAGTTTTAATATATAAACATATTGCCTTTCTAAGGTTTATTTTCTTGTTTGTGAGTTAGTTCAAGCTCAAAACACATTTTCCAATAGAAAAGTACATATATATTTTTATCTAGTTTTCCCAATCTTTTGTGATGCAACTGAAATATTGCTCCATCGCCAGTGAACAATGATATACCAGAAAGAGTAGCTTTTTATGAAGCTCACATGCACCAGGTCCTGTGCTGTGTATTTTACATACACCTCTTTTCATTATTCTAGCAAAACCATGAAAGGTGGTATTGTTTCCAGCACATAGAAAAAAAAACGCAGGTTGAAAGGGGCTAATAATTTGCCCAAATATACCCAGGAAGGAAAATGTAAGAGACTAGTTTAGCATTGTTTTACTTTGTCTTGTAAGAAATTATTTTGAATCCAAATTTGTATGGCTACAAAGCCATAGCTATTTCCATTATGCAAAGCAATCATATTATAACCAAAGACTGTGAAAATGCATAAAAAGAGTGAAAATGAATATATTCAAACATGTCTTAAATGCTCTTATTTCACTACTATACTTCAATTATATTGGACTATTATTGGAGTGGCAAAGAAAAGGGAATAACAGTGAAAGAGCTCGCAAGTGATCATCAGAATACTAACCGTCTAATGAAATTTCAACCTTAACTAGTCACATGGTGTGTACAAACTGCTCAACTAACCAATGGCCTTAATTTTCTGATATGTCAATCCAGGATAATATTTTGTCCTTACTTGCACTTTTCTCATGCATGTATATTCTATTCTAGTACAATGGTCAGAAGTCAAAAAGTCTTAACTTTACTATCCAATGTTGTCCACATACCATCTTACCAAAAAGCAAACCACTACCAGAATAAAAATAAATAAAATGTTAACTTCTGAACCATTTCCAATAGTAAAGATTATTTATATCCTAAACAAATTTTCCCTTGACTCTTTTCAACAATTTGAGGGTGAAAGTTTTCATATCTCAAGATGCTACTTATTCATTTTAATAAGCAGCCATAAAAGATTGTCATAACCTCGGTCCTTGCTACCACTACTCTATCCACATTTCTCACTGTTCTTGTACATCTACTCTCTATTCTATACCCAAACAACATGGTTTCTTATCAGTTAGGTACATTTGATAATCTCCTATTATCTGTCTGGAATTCTTAACTGGTAAATTATAATCATCCTTAAATATTTAATTCAGGTACCACCTCCTATGGAAAATGTTCCCTACAGTCCCAGATAGAATGAAACTATCTATACTTCCATAGCCCCTGATGTATACTTCTACTGCAGGATCTAATGCATGCACTAATTCATTACTTTGCTTGCATACCTGAGTGGTAAGCTCTTTGTTCTTAGCTCAAAATATGATGCATACTGTACTAGACAGACAGTAAACATTTGTTATTTTCAATAGACCATCAAATGGTTAAACTTCTGTTATTATTGGCAGGTTTTTTATAGGCAAGAAGGTCACAGTGACAGCCAAGTTATTGAAACACAAAAACCACAAGCAGTAGTACCACTCCCTGATGCTGGAGTCTATATTATTGAAATCCGAGCATACAGTGAAGGAGGAGATGGAACAGTTAGTTCCCAAATCAGGGTATCATCATATTCAGGTGAGTTTTAACATAATAGGCTTAATTTAATGGCCACTGCCCATGAAAGATGGTGTAAAGCTCATGAAAATTGAATGATGGATTATATAGTTCCATGATTTTTGAGGGGTTTCTCATTTAACTTTGATTTCTAGATAATCCTCCAATTAACATGAACCATAGTAATTTGCTCACAATTGTAGAATTTCCCTAAATCTAGAAAGCAATTTATATTTTCATTAGAATGTACTTAATTGTAAAATTTTCTTCCCTATTCTGGCCTCACCTAGTTAGTACCTTGCTTGCCATGTAGGTTTTGGAATACAGTATTGCTTTTCAGCTGATATTGCCCCATTTTCGAATACCTACTTCTCTATTATCTTGATTACCCTTATTGTTACACAATGGTAAGTTTAAAAGAATGCTTTTGAGATTAAAATTTAATGTTCATTGATTTCTAAACAAATAAAATTAATTAATCAGTTATTATTAGCTTGCTTGACTTTACTGAACTTTTGCTATAAATCAGGCACAATCAAAAGGACTTTACATATGTCATCTTATTTAATCTTAATAATAATCAATAAGTAGGTGAACTTTTTCCTGTTTAACAGAGAAAACTTAAGTAACTTGCCTTACATCACACTATTACTAATTGGCAGAACCATGATTCCAACCTAACCACATATATATCTATCACCACAACCATTATATGAGAAAGGGAAAACTGGTTAAAGTTTTATGAATTTCAAAGAAAGTAAGGATCTTGTCAAGATAGTCAAAAAAAGGAAGCAGATGACTTAATTAGATATTTGCATATATAATTAGTACTAGACAATTTTAATTAAAATACTGTGTAAAATTTTAGTGTTCATTTAATTGAGTAACTATAAGTATTATTTTTTTGGATAATCATTCTCAAGTAGAATTATCTACCTGAAGGGAATTCTCCAGCAATATCTTGTAATCCAGTGTGTGTGGCCACATCTTATTTATATTTATCTGCTTGGAATCAGACCAGAGGCATTGTTTATGATATTTTTTGAGGCTACAAAATGAGATGGATAACAAATTTAATGGAGAAAACAGTAACACCAGACTTTGAGGAAAAGCTATTGGCATAAAACTTCATAAATTATAAAATCTTAAATAAAAACACAAGATGAGATAAATAACATTGAGACAATTGATAAAATTTGACTGTCAATACATTTGATAATATTATATCAACATTAATTTCCTGTTTTTAAGAACTAGTTGTCTAAGGAAATGTCCTGCATTTAGAACTTAAATACATTGGAGTATTTAGGGGAAGGATGTTTGTAATATCACTTCGAAGAGTTGAGAAAAAAATATATATATATTGAGAAAATAATTTAACGTAAGTGATAATATATCAAGAATGAAGCAACCTGGATGAATTCTAACCATCTAATGAAATTTATTATTGAAAATTATTGCAAGATGAATAGTTAAAAAAAAAAAAAAAGAAAAACTGACTTTTCAGAAATTCAGGTGACAAGACCTAAGAATTTTTTGCTAATTGTTTATTTTTTTCAGTTTTTGTTTTTTATTAGTATATTTTCACAGTATATAGGATTACATTCAGTCACACAAAAACTTAATACACTTTATCCTTCCTTTTTAACAAGAATGCTAATAATGGCAATAATGTCTCTGCATTGGTTAATTCATAACTAAACTGTTTGGATGAGGGTACTGAATTTTCCAGAGCAAAACTCAAAGGTTTTTTTAAAAAGTGAAAAAGTTGATGACTTTCCTCTTGCCTCCTAAGTGTCAAATTTCTTGTAAAAATGCAAGGAGCATTTTCTGAGCCCTCATTATGTTCCTGGCATTATGCTGAATGTTTTCCATATATTATTTTATCCTTCCAGCAATCTTTTGAATTAGGAATTTTATTATTCTCTGACCCTAGAAAGTTCTTTTCAACTCTAACACAATAGGATTCTATAGCATCATCTGAATAAGACTAGTGCCAAGCTTGGAAGCACTTATACAGACCTGGATTCTCCCATTATTTTAATTAACTTGTAATTTTAATTAACTAATTTAACTATTTTAACTATATTAACTATATTATATATTTTATTTAACTATATTTAACTATATTAACTATTTTAATTAACTTGTAACATCTATGAAAAAATTTGACAACTTTGATGTTTTAGTTAATAACATTTTGACCAGTGTTACCCCTTTCCTGAGTTTCAATGAAGTAAAATATCACAGTATGATCTACCTTTGACCCATAAAAACTGAGAATGATTGACTTCATTCTTACTATATTTTAAAAATCAAGTACCAAAGAAATGGAATTACTTGCCCAGGTGAAATAGACAGCTGGGTGTGGTGGTACATAACCTGTAATCACAGCACTCAGGAGGCTGAGGGAAGAGGATCACTTTGAGTTCCAGGCCAGCCTGAACTACATACTGAGACCCTGTCTCAAAAAAAAAAAAGTAAAAGTACCAAGTGAAATTGGTAGGTAGTTTTAAAGCTGGAGGCTAGAGCTTAATCCAATATTTTTTTGTGTTTGATCTACTGTTTTTTGTGAGGGGCAGTTGATTGGTTGTTTTTATTTGTTTGCTATACTAACAAGTTTTAGCTTTGTAGATTTTATATAGAACATTGGCTACAGACTTAACAATTTGAAGTGAGATTTCTTCTGTCATGAATGTTGATTTAACAAGAACATGGCCACTTTCAAATATTATATATAAAAAGAATGCTTTTACATTTACCATGTACAGACTACTCCAATAAGGCTTTGTCATCTTGCTTTGTTTATAGCTCATAAGTGGCCATGCACTTCACAATAGATTTATTTTGTACAGGTTGAAATATATTTAACATTCTCCAATATGTTGAGTAATAAGATTATTTCACTGGTTATACAAATTTTTAAAGAAAGGAAGATTTGTCACATGTGTGTGTTTTTGTTGCTGTTTACCAAAGAAATAATTCTTTAGCTTTTATGCACACATCTGGAGAATTTAGACTCTACCTTTGTAACAAAAATCAACTTTATGATCCACTTAAATTAAATCTAATGAGGAAACATAACTTGGCAGAAGATTCCAAAAACTGGACAGTAAATTTTATCTTTATTCTTAAGTTTATAACCAAAGCCCATCACTTCTTTAAGAGATATAATACGTTAGAGCATCTACTATTCCCCATAGATTCCTATAGAATCTACTATTCTCTCGCTTAAGTAATTTAAGCAAATTCTACAATTTAAGTACTAGTTTTTTCATGTGTAACAAGAGTATAAAAATGGTATTTAACAAATAAGAATGTTTGAGATTCAAGTAAAATTATACGTATAAAAGGCCTAAAATACTGTTTGTCATATAGTGAGCATTCATTAAATGCCAATCATAATACTTCAGAAGACATCTGCCCTGAAGAACCATTCTTGAGATTAGCATCCAAAAGTTGTTCCTAATTTGTGGCCATGAGGAGTAATTAAGACTACTTCAGACTGATCATCTTAGATCTGTTGTTTCAATCCAATTAACTGCATATGTTTTAGTCTCCAGAAAGAAATTCACCTGGGTATAAGTCAGAATGATAAAAGATTGCCCTTCTTTACCAAGTTTGGCAATGAGAATCTAG
Source organism: Heterocephalus glaber (assembly GCF_000247695.1). The sequence goes on along the minus strand of NW_004624878.1, from coordinate 2,373,034 downwards.
AATTTAAGCCAACTCACATATAATAATTGAAGACCCATAAATAAAGAAAATACAATTTTATTATTAAATTTATAAGTTAATTGAAGTAATAAATTTGAATTCATGTTGTGTCACACTTTTACTAATTGTTCTTACTTGATCTTCTAAACCATGCACTATAAAAATTTTATTTTTTATACCTGGAAGTTGGGATGTTTTCTATCAGTGCATCATTGATAAAAACTACTCTAAATCTCTTGGTCAGATACGTTTGCTGACAAGAAATTACCTTTTTCAACAAAGTATTTCACTTATACTTTGTCTACCTTGTAACTTGAGGAGTCTCAGACAGTGTCTTGTTTCATAAGTATAAAATAAATCCAGCAAGAAACAGGACCCATGTTGCACTCAGGTATCCTACTTTACTAAAAACAACACATTCAAAATATTTATCTTACTTGATGCTTCTCTTTTTCACAGGTGGGAAGATCACAAGCGCTCAGTCAACCCTTCATGCTCTCTCCATATCGTCATCAGTAGGAACACTGCTCTTGGCATTGATGATTCCTTCAACCTCCTGGTGAAACTCCTGGTTTAATTTGCTTTTATTTGCTTTAGCTTAAAAACAGCGGGGAATAGAATGTGTAAGTGGAGAGCCAGGATCCTGAGATGAGCTTTACAACCTTGGGACTACACGTGGTGCACTTATAGGAGGTTGGGGGTAGGAGAAATATTACTTATCCATCAGGTTGCTGTTTGACTTTTGTAAATGGAGAGGACAGTTCTTGGTCCAATAAAAATATGCAGATTGTATGTAATGAATTTTTGTAAGCAAAGGTAATTTCTGTCAAATGTATTCTTAATTTTATATATGTTGAATTTGATTTTATATCTGATGACTGTGTGCCATCCATTTTTTAAGAAAATGGTCTCTAGCAGATCTATTTCAAAAACAAATATAATGTTGACAATGGAAAGATTTCTTAAGACTCTGAATCCAGTTTTTTTCATTTTCCCTTCAGCTGACCATTATAATTGCCAAACGTGGAAATATGAAAAATACTTTGGCAATAAGGTCCATCACAGGATAAATACACAAAAAATTCTCAAAAAATATTATACAATTGCATAGTGTAATAGCAAGTTTTGTCAATATGTTATTCTATATTCACCCCTAGAGCAAGTTATTAGGGTAAAGAATAAGCCATTTTTATTAGGGCAAGGTAAAGAGTGAATCCAAATGAACTTACTCTTAAGCACTAGGTTATATAGCAGCAAATATAGTAAATGTTCATTTTTAATATCAAAAGATATCTTAAAGTCACAAGAATATATGGTCACTAAAGACTACAAACAATGTCATGCTGCCACAGGTGCTAATTTAAAAATACAGTGAATATGGAACAAAGCTTTCTCATTTCTCTAACTATTCATCTAACTTCAAACAGATGTTGAATCAAGTCCAAGGCTATCTTAATTGAAAATAATTTTAAGCACAGTAAAATTTTTGTTGTACAAATAATTATACACACATATAGTCTGTGAATTAAAATGATTCAAAGCAAATAAATTTTGATTTTAGACAGTTTTATACACCATATGCCACTTACAAATTCTGGTTAACTACTAAAATAAAGAGGATTTACTGGATACGTTGATTTTTAAAATTAATCTTTGGAAACATGGTATCAGTATAAGGGCTTGGGTAGTGTAGCCCACCATGCTTAATTCTGTGGCTTGGGAAATGATCCCTACTTGCTATTTTGAGGCATCAACTTGAATCTAAGTGATCCTAAGTAGTTATTAGAAAGCTAAATGAAATTGTTCCACTTGGTGAGATATGCTAAAGCAGTTATTACATCCATGAAATGGATGAAATGAATGAAAAAATAGTTACGGTAACTTCATTTGCCAGAAAAGAGCCTGAAGAAACTAGTTTCACAGGTGATAACATGTGTTTTGTCTCCTTTTCATTTTCTTTGTAAAGTCCAAACCCATTAACTCTATTTGCATCCCTAATGACAAACAAACCAAAACAAAACTGAATTCAAATTGCTGGCTCTAGAGGTTAATATTTGTAGAATCAGAAGACAAATGAAAGTTTATATTCTGAACACCCTAAGTTTATTTTCAAAGCTATAGTATAACTACATATGGCAATTACTCATTGGTTTGGAGAAAATTATAACCAAGACAAGCAAAAACAAACAATAAGTGATTTATAAGACTATGTGAGTCAACAGATTTTTTTTTTTGGTACCGGGGATCAAACTCAGGTCCTTGTGCTTGCAAGTCAGGTGGTGGAACTACTGAGCTAAATCCCCGGCCCCAACAGATTAGTATAGTAAATATTACAGATGGTGAATATTTAAGCCTTGAATAATAACAACCCAATGACCTTTCTTGAATGTCTCCTTTATTGTAAAAGAGGCTGGACTCAGCAATTAGAGGGATGCTAACTGTTTAGTGAGCAAAATGTGCGCTCTCCCCATTAAGATGTAATATCTTACAAGAACAAATTGTGGATCTAAGAAATGAAGGATATTTAAAATTGAAAATAACTGTTTCTATTTGATAAATTAACATCTCCATGATGTTCTAAACTAAATTTAGTGATGTACTTTAAGAATCAAGTTATTACTAACACTCTTACAAAACAAACCCCAGTTAAATATAATAATGTCAATATGTGGTAAATTCAAATTTAACAATAATTCCAAATAGCTGATGGATGGTACCATATCTGACAGAATATTTATGTATCCAATGTCTGTTTTATTCTTAACAGGAATCAGAGATATGGGATGTTTTTACTCAACATGCACAAAATATGTATTTTGCATCATAAATCTATTTAAAAAACAGGTTCCAATGTTTATGTACTTATGTATTACATATTTGTTACTTCATAGAAGCAAATAGCATTCCTTATCCTGGTACATTATTTTTCAGCTATAGTACTCAGTGAACTTTTTCTTGGTTGGGATAGTAACCACACAGTCTTAAATCACTAGAGAGACTGTATTTTTTTATATCAATTGAACTATGAAGAACACTCCTTACAATTAGAAATTTCTTGAAAGCAAATGTTTTGCGTATCCAGCTGAAGGTACTGTGGATTCCATGACAAACCTTTAAATATATTGTATACAATCTGTATATATACTATATATAATAGTATATAACATGTGGAAGGCACAGTCAGATAATAGTTCTGTGTACTGTTCTTGTAACATTAGATCTTTTTAATAAATAATTCTGTTTTTATTGACTTTTATCTTCTCTCCTGTCAACTACATGAATGACTTAATTTTAGGCAGAGCAGAGAATGCTCATGATTATGGTAGTGTTTTCAAAAAAAATCTTTTTGTCGAGACCTTGAAGGCTGTAATGATTTTGGCTTCAAAAATCTCCATAAACATCCAATGGCAGCTGCAACTTGAAAATCTGAAGCTAAGGCAAAGAACAAAACAAGCAAAGAAACAAGTACAAATGGGATAAATTCAGGTTTAACCCATTCAGCACCAGGCTAGAATTTGTAAGTCTCACGGCCAGGTGGCTTTGAATAACCAGGGGTACATATATGACTGTCCCATTGGACGACATGGGATGGTCCCATTGGACAACATGGGACAGTCCCATCAGGTGATCCCAACTCACAATTTGTTCTTCTTAAAAAAGTTAACTTCATTAAATCAGTTTTGTGAAGACTCTGTTAAATGCATAATTTTAGTTAGGACTAGTCATTACCAATCTATTCTAGATATAGTTTTTGTAGACAGTTATTCATTTTTTGTGCTCCTTTAGGACCAAGTGTGCATCACATGTTTATTATACTAGCATAGCAATCACATGATATTACAATCATTTGATATAAATATTTCTCCTACACTGTCCAGACTCTGGGATCATGCAGGGGAGACTCGTTATTTTTGTCTTTGGATTTGTCTCATCAGTGCCTAGTATAGTAATTAGCACATATCAGGTAGGCAATAAATCAGACATAATGTTAGCCTTAACATTTCCTTTACAATAGGCTTCTTAAATATGGGTGATCACCTAAAATTACCCAAGTGTCCACATCTCTGAGTTCTGATGCAGTATGGCAGAGACTAGGGAACCTTTATTTTAAAAATCTTTTCAAACAAAAGCTAATAAAAATCTATTAAAGGAAATCTGGCAATATATAGTAAAACTTTTGTAGGAATTTACTCATTTTCCTAACAATCCTACACCCAAGAATCTATCTCTAAGACAGACTAGCAAAAGTGTAAAATATGAAATGAATAGACAAGCTGCAGAACAATGAATATATGCCTTTTGTGTAAGAAGCAGGAAAATACATATGCACATATTTGGTAATATTTTCAAGGAGAAATAATGGAAGAACCAACTAAAGTCCAATAAAAATGGTTACTTATTGAGGAAGGAGAGAACGGGATATGAGAATAAATATATGAGCAAGCTCTTTCTCAGCATCTTTGTTTCATAGTTTTTCTTTGGACCCATATAAAGATTTTATTATTAATTTAAAAATTAAGTCAAAAAAATTAAGCAACCTCTAGAAACTGAACATGATGGAAAAATGAACCTAAATATATATCCACCAAATGGCTTATGGGTTAAGGACTTTCTTTATAGAAGAATTATGAGAGCAGAGAGAAGTACTTCAAATGAGTATTTGACAATACATCCCACATAAAGGCACACACAATCTTAAGGAACACTTATTATTCTTCTTATGAGCAGTATAACTGGAAATGTATTTTTTAACTAGCCAAATATAAAAATATAAATATTAAAAGAGCATATTTAAGATAAGAAGAGATGCACATATAAATTTTAAGTTAAATGAAAACCCATAAACTTTGATTAGAAATGTTAGTATGAATTTATAATTTATTTAATCTTTCCTTTAAAATAACCTCTTTTCTAGCTTTGTTCACTGAAAAGATCCAGAAGAATAGTGAACACTTCTAATGCAAAAATAAAACAAGTCAGGCATAAATACATATAAACTATGGTATCCAACTCCATGTACATGAAAAAGAATCAAGACTTTCTTGGGAAACTAATGCTGCAGGTAGGAAGTATACAAGATGACTCTGGGACTTATTATACTTAAGAAGACTATTGCAGTTATGACAAAAGGACAACCTAGAGACCTTCCTCTGGCAATGTGGGACAACTTAATCTCAAAAAGAATAATGGACAGCATGAATTAAAATATTTGGGTTATCTAAAGCTCAGGTATTCCTACTGTTGCCTGAACATAAATTATTAGCTTTCTTTGTTGGTTGAGGTGTCACCCTTCTGAGAATTGTCACAGAACAAAAAAGAACTGAGAACTTATCCTGCCTTTTCTATAAGAACTATGTTCCAGGATAACCAAATAGTTGATAAAAAGCACTACTACTTTCTACTTTACAGTAAATCAATGTAAAAAATAAAATTTTCTTTAAAAACAAGTTACTTTGACAATGACTTTCAGATATTAAAGCTATTAGGTAAAAGGCAGATGAAGAATGCATAGTAGATATATCAGGCTGCCATTATCTGAACCCAGTGATTTTAACATCACTGAGAGATACACAGAGAATAGGTATATCCTGATATGATAAAATCGGATACACATACAGAACTACCTCTTTAGTGTTCTTCTTTACAAAATTATCATGAACCTGATCAAAATCCTCTCACTGCTATATTGCAAGAAATGCTGGAAGAAAAAAGGACATTTGAGTAGAACCACAAGAAAAGAATCAGATAAATTCTTAATGTGGTATATTCCACAGGACAAAAACCCATTTTCCTTCACAAATAAATAGCTTATAGATGAACAGTGGGCAACTGTTAGCACATTATGATGGACTAAAGAACAATACCCACAAAACATAGTGTGTGAAACTTCTTAGGGATCTGATTCAAACAGACCAACTATAAAAAGATGCCTTTGAGACTCTGGGGCAGCTTTGAATAGGGAGTGGGTATTAAATGGAAGAGAAGGAATGATAGTCATACTAACAGTTTTTCATTAGTACATGTTTGTGCATATAACAAATACATTTATTTTGGGTAGCTGGAACATATACATAACACATCTTAATTCTTTTCACATCCCTTTCCCTTCCCTTCTCTCCCTGGTCTCCTCATCTCTTGATCCCTTTCCCATTTGCAAGAGATCTATCTCCCTATTTCCTACTATCTATCATCTTTATCAGGTAGAATCACATAGAAAAGTATATGCAGGTAAAATGATATGATTCTGAAGTTCGCCTTAAAATGACATAGCAAAAAAAATTTTTTTATGAAGAGACAGACACCAAACCAAGTAAACCCTATCTTAATTTTCTGTTTTTAATAAACTTTTGTTTTTTGAAAATTATAACATGTCATCTTGATATGTTCTATTTCTTTTCTAACAATTATGTACTAGTAACAATACTGAGTTGTATCTTTGTAAAACATAGATTGTTCATGATTCATACCTATGCAAGAAGAAATTTTTACATGTTACTACATTATATGGATCAAGATAAAATTCACTAAATAGCTGATTGCTCCCACCACATAAAATCAAACTGCAATTTTAATAAACAATTAATGATTGCTTACATTGCCATTACCTCTTGACCTGAATGCCAAAGTATAGTAAAAGAATTTAGCAGCTCATATTGTCAACTGGTGACTCAGTTGCAGTGTAACATTCACAAATATTCAGAGATGGCCAATTTCCTATCATGAGAGCTTCAACTGTTTTTTAATCTTGAATTAAGCTCATGTCGGTTACCAGAAAAAATCTCACATACAGCCAAATATCTGGATCCCCCTTCTATGATCTCTGTGCCAAGTTACACATTTATCTCTAACAGGAACTAATAATTGCTGACGAAAGCAGATCACAATAGTTTAGAAATATCCCAGTGTTATACATTACCTTTGTGGCAGAAACTGGCTCACCAAACTTCTTTCCTTCTCTCCTGGGAATATGACTGAATACAAATATACCCCAGCTCAGCTGCTCTCTGACCTGGCATGGGCAAAAGCTGTATCTTAGCTGATTACATGTGATTAAAGTGATGCATGCTATCTAGTAGTATCCTAATATAACCTGGAATTTACTTTCAATAAGGAACATCTTTTTTGTCAAACAATGGGTCCTTTCAGATTATTGTAAGAACAAAAGGAAAAAAATTTTTTTAAAATAACTCTAGAAGTTAAAAATTATATTTTACAATTATCAACAGATTTTGTATTAAACACACAATTCTCTCAGAACTCCTTTTGTCTCACCTGCCTCCTACACCTTGAAATGCTTGTTTTACCTCTGCTGCCACCCAATTGACTAAATTCTACTGCATGAGAACAAACAACAGCTTGACCTGCTCTCAAAATCAGACTAATGAAGCACACTCTTAGGGCTCTGCTCTCTCTCACAACCTCTTTATTCAGTCTTATTCAGTCACAAAGTCACAGTGCAAGACATAGGATTTGACTGAACAACCAGCACCTGAAACTATTGAATGACATAAAAGTACACAATGCTAATACTTTGGTGGGTGAACATTGACCAGTAGGAAATAGAGACAGAATAATAAATTCCTCTCTTTTCTCCAATGCATGGATACGTCTGTATTTATGTGGGTCACATGGCCATTTAGATGCTTTGGGTAAAGATGTCATTGTATCAAAGCTTAACATAAAACAACAGAAACTGAAATGCATCACGTACCCTCGTTTCCATTCTTTCCTACCTCACTTCCTTTTTCCTCTAGTCACGCTATCCCAAGATTGCACCAAAATCTGTTTCCTAGGCAACTTGGACTGAAACAGTCCCTATTATCCACTGAAGGTAACTATGGCTTCTTGGAGAAATAGTTGATTCGGGGTCTGGGACCAGAATTGTACAAGACAAGTGTGTACCATCTAGCAGTGTTAGAAAACAACAAAGCTGAATAGATAAACAGAAGATAGATAAAATGAGATCTATCTTGAAAATGTTCCCTGTGGTACATGGAGATTAAATAAGAAATTTGTAAAAGTCATTACTCTTCAATCCCTAATTAAATATTGATTCAGGCAATTTTTATCAATGGTTGCTATTAAAAGTGACTGATGAAGAATCTGACATTAGATTGTCACCTGAATTTACCAATAACTTTAGCAGAACTTAAAGTGGGAAAATCACACATTATTTACAAACTGATAAAATACATAATACCACTAAAAAGTATTCTTGATAAAAAGCTAAAGTCTAATTTATGTAGCTTCTCTGTCTATCAGGTGCAGATAACATAGAAATAGAAACCTATAACAAACGGACAGGGATTTAGCTCAGTGGCACCATGCCTGCCTCACAAGTGCAAGGTCCTGAGTTCAATCCCAAAACAGTAAATATTCACAAGGCAGAGTATCAGACTGTGAAGGATATGTCCCAAAATTGTAATGGCAGCATATGTTGTTGCTTGTATAAAGCTTAGTGATAATTTTTAGACTAACATCCATGGTGCCTTGTTGGCATTAGCCCTACCATTGTATCCTGCTGTATAATAAATAATCTTAGACATTTATCAATTGTTGATACAAATGTTAGTCCCTAACCACTTTTTATATGTTTTAAATTTTTGAAATTCAAGTGTACCTGCCATAACAAACACAAGACTATATAAAAATAAATAAATAAATATATGCATATGAAACCATGAAGAAGTAATTGATCAAATCCAGAATGTGGGAAATTCTTCAGCATTTTATCATAACATGTAAGGAATAATAGAGGAAAGGGGCATTGCTTGAATTCTAATTCAAATAAGTCATTGATATATTTCTAAAGGATCAGGGAAACAAATGGGCTAGCTAGATGATACACTGGTTTTGTTAGTTGTGACAAGTTACGGTTTATTTTATATAAATACTTGGTTTTTTGAAAGATATAAAAATCAGGACATGGTGGCAAACACCCGTAATCACAGAATTCTGGGAGGCTGAGATAGGAGGATTTGAAGTTCAAGACTAGCCTGAGAAATTTGAGAATTATCCAGACACTCTCTTAAAATTTAAAAAATTCAAACTAACTTGGGATGTAGTTCAGTATGAAGGACCTAGGTTCAATCAACAGTATCAACACACACACACACACACACACACACACAATGCACGATAGCAGGTATTTACTAAAGCAATGCAAAGATAAAAGGAGGAAAAAATGGAAGAAGAGAAAGAAAAGTTAAAGGCAGACAAGTAGTCATGGCAAAATATTGGTAATTGAGTCTAGAGTGTGAATACAAACAGACTTATCAGACATTCTCTCCAATTTTATTTGAGAGTTTTTACAATGAGACTTAAATTAATTACAATTCAGAAAAACAAAAGACACAAAATGATCTCTGCATATATATTTTGAAAGAAGAAAAGCAGTATCACTTGAGGCAAACTTTAAAATATAAAATACAGATCTAACGTATGTGAACATTTGTCCTGACTTCCATATGGTTTTCATTTGTGATTTATTATAAGAAACAATCTTTAGAAAATATGCTAAAGTTGTAAAATATAAATTTTAAAATAAAATAGAATTTATTGCAAAGTTCTAAAATCAAAATTTTAACCTAAGTAAAAAAGTTTAAAACCATTTTTCATTATCTTTCTAAGGTTGTCTATTCAATGGCTAATTGAAATTTTAGTTTTAAAATAATGAAAATACATCCTCTTTGAAACTCTCTTTTCTTAACTTCTACAACTGTTTTGTCCTTATTTTTCTCCTGTCACATATTCTCAGCCATCTTCTCGGCTCCATTTTCTCTGCTAATGCACCCCAGAGTTTCTTTTTACCCCCTCTCTCTTGTCACTCATCCACATTGGCTGCGGAATCTCTCCCTAGCCAGGCTCCAAGCACTTTTAGATGCTTCTGACTTTCAACCTCCACCTCTAACCTCTTTCTCTCCCTTGAGCTCCAAGGCAGAATTTTAGTGCTTCCCAGCCATCTGAACTTGACTATCTCAATAACTCATCAGTTGAAAATGCCCCAATAACCTTCAAGCTTCATCTTTTAGTACTCCTGAATTTTTAAATGGTTTTTCAAGTCATTAACTTAGGAGTGATCACTTTCCACATACAGTGACAGCATCATGCTCTACTAATTCTTTTACTTTTACAAGTTTTCAGGCTGTCACCTTCCATAGTTGAGCTTTTGTTGTTTCTCAAGTGTCTCTTGACTGTCCCCTTTTCCACTCAAACTCCTCTAATGCCATGGTGGAACCTGCTTTCAAACTGGTACTTTTATAAAAACAAACTTAGCTGTGACTTTTTCTTGAATTCCTTGGAGACTCTTTTTCACTTTCAGTATAAAGTCCACCTGCCTTAATAGTTTGTTCAAAGCTCTCATAATCTGGTACTATTTTTTTGTAGTTTTTTTTTGAAACAGGGTCTTGCCATGTAGTTCAAGCTGGCCTTGAACTCACTATGTAGTCCATGTTGGCCTCAAACTTGTAGAGATCCTCCTTCCTCAAACTTCCAAGTACTGTCACTCAGACTTGTACCACTATGGCCAGCAATTGGTACTATTATTTGAACCACTTACTCACTATTTGAACCATCCTGAACCTACAGCTTCATTGCTCTGCTTGGACTATCCTCTGCCATTTTATAGAGGTAAACTTCAAACTTCAACCTTTAAAATATTGTGTGATCCCCCTCAACTTTTTCATCTTCTAAATCTCCAAGTAGACGCGAGAGTTCTGTTGAGCATGCTATCCATAAATCTTTACTGAATTTAAACAAAATTGTTGATAAGCATCTGTCTTCTTCAGTAATCTTTCAAGGGAAAGTCACCTCTACCTACATATCCTTGTGCCTAATATACTGCCTAGCATGTAACAGACACTCAATAAATATTAAATGAATGAATAAATTGATGAATGTATCATATAAGCTTATGACTATTTCCCAGGTTCAAAGTACACTCATTGTTACTTGTAAAACTCTTCTGATTCTTTATGTGATTTATTTCCTAAACTCACAGAAACTTTTAAAATAAAAACACATTGCCTTTTGCTTATGGGATTGGAAAATTCTCATAATAACATACATGGCAGAGAGAGCAAGTAAGGGAAATCCCCCAGAAATAAAACTGAATATTGAAAATGCAAAATTGAAAATTCTGGTTGGCTTATCCATGTAGTGATTTTATTCTTTTTTTAATGAGAAAGAAAATTAAACTCTCCACTTCAGGGTGAAAAGTGGTTGGGGTGAGACAAAAAAAAAAATTGCCTAGAAAGAAAAGAACCGGGAAAAAGCAAAACTAATATGCAAAGAAAAATGCTAGGTCGATTTAATCTTCACTGGAACTGGAGGAGAAAAATCACAAAACAGGCCAAAGTTTAGTTTTAAAGGTTTTGTGGCAACAAGGAAACAATATAAATGCATCAACAAAATTGGTAAAGTTTTAAGGCTATTTGTACATTTACTGATCAAATAAGAAGCTAGGGTGAGTGTGTGTTTCCTAGATTCAGGGACTTTTGCATTTGTATTTATAATAGAAGAGAAATGCTAGCTCATCTAGCTCACTGCTGATATTTTTTTTTACTTATCACTTACTCATCTCTCATCTACTATTCATAGTCAGCATGTCAACCTTTCCTAAATCCTCCCGACCTTCTTACTTTCAGAGGTACCAAGTTCAAAAAGCAGAAAATTTATCTCTTGATATAAGTATTTTCAACTCCCTGCTTTTTACTTGAAACACAGTAAAAATGTCTATTATATAGGAGACAACATTCTAAACCCTGAAAAGACAGCAGTAATGTGACAAACAAGGTCTCTATATTCATGAAGTTTATATCTGTCGGGAAAAAAAAAGATAGTGAAATGTATTTCAGAAACTGGTGCATTCTATGACAAATAGTACTATAGAAGAATAACTTGGGGAAAGGATTACTTATGAGCAATCTTTAATATAATACTTGCCTTGAGACCTGATTTCAATAAAAAGTTTTCTAGGCAGAGGAACAGATTAGTGCAAAGGCCTGGGGCCAGCAAGGCCTGACTTGCTCAAGGAAGGGATGCTTCCTCAAGGAAGCTAAGGGTGGTAGAAGAGGACAGAGCATTGGGCAGAGGTAAAGCAAAGTGGGTCTTGTAGGCCATGATTAAAAATTTAGGTTTATGAGGCCAGGGATTTAGCTCAGTGGTTTCATCGCCTGCTGTGCAATCACAAGGACCTGAGTTCGATCTCCGGTACCAAAAAAAAAAAAAAAAAAATTTGGGTTTTAACTCCTGGTGTAATAGAAAAGTAGTTATTAGAAATTTTAAGAAGTATCATGGACTGATGATACCAGCCATCCTAATATCAGAGGAAGATGTTTCTCCTTATTTGATGATGTTATATAATCTCCTGCCACTTCTAGGATGTAAAATTCGTAATACATCAATTATCCCCTCTCTTGCTCTTCCACAATTTCAACACACCTTCTTTACTGGCTTTTTCAAAGCTATCATATTAGCTCTAAGAAAAGAAAGACTTTGAAATAATCCATCTCTCTTAACAGAGCAAGCAATTTGATTACAATCCATAAGCCTTGGCTTCCTCATTTGATGTGGGAAAAATAATACCCACCTCCAAAGACATAGAGCAAAGACTAGATTTCCACCATAAGGGAAAGCCCTGGCCCCTATTGCCTTCCTAACACCCATACAAAAATCATCAACAACAAAGTTCAACAAGATATCACCCTACGTTCCCATCTAATTACACATAGAATCCATAAGTAATAATCCACATTTAATATCTATGCTTGTCTCCCATTCATGCTCCAAATTTCAAATCAAGCTTTTACTCTCAGAGAAGCTCTGAAAAATATCCCCACTGATCATGTGTCAGCATGGGTCCTCCAATAGCCAGACACCAGTACAGGTTTAGACAGGTGAGAACAGCATTGTGGAAAATATTATGAAGAATAAAGACGAATAAAGCAGAAAGGTAGGGAGAGCCTTCAGGCTAAGATGTGAATCTTACACATGAGGAAGAAAAGGTCCAGCTCATGAAATAGAAAAATAATAAAGAAAGCCAATGTGTGACATGGAATGAATGAGTGAATTAGGACAGGGGCAGCAAGAGATGAGATCAAGAGCACCTATGATTTTATTCAAAGTTTGATAAGCTTCAGAGTGTTAGACTAGTATTTTAAATAGGCACTATTTTTGAGATTTAATCAAAAAATCACTTTATATTTACATACTATTCTCCCTTGGTGTTATCTAAGAGAGGAAGACATTCACTTATTGATAAACTTGATAAAGATCCAGTAGTCTCTAAACTGATAGATCACAATAAGTCCCACAGTTACCATAAGTTGCAAAGCTTTTGTCTCAATTCAATAACTAAAATAATCAAGATTAATGGAGTAACACATTTAAAGTTAAATTTAAAGTTAAAATGCTTCTTCCCTCCTATTTGAGAGCGTCTGTAAATTAGCAATAATCCAAGAGGGACAGTATATTCATACTTCTTTTTCTCCCTAAATTTTCACTCTCCTCTCACATTTTTTATAACCTACATTTCTGATAGTACCAGGTTGAAAGAGAAAGGACTAGAAGGAAAATAAGGAGTACACAAAAACTTCTTGCTTATTTAAAGGAGGAAGTGCAAGTCTCCTCACTTTATGAGTATAGCAAGTATCTAAATCTAATTCTTTGTCTCTGATACTTTCATAGCTTTTTAGACAGATCACTGGAAAGATTCAGTTCCAATTTCCATGTCATGGGAGATGTACATTCCTCTGGTTAGCCATTTTCCCTTCAGTCCCATTATTACTCAAGGCAATGATTTTTGACAGCACTTTTAAAATCTTAAAGGGCCAGGATGTGGCTCAGCCATGTAGCACCTGCCTGACAAGCTCAAGGCCCTGAGTTTGATTCCCCGTACCAAAAGAAATAATCTTAAGGCTACCTTTTTCTTATATGGTTTCTATCTAATTTGTATAAAATTTGTAGTGGCATTCTATAGTAAGATCCCTGAAGAGTCTCAGTGAAGTGCCCATGCTAGATAACTGAGACAGCCAAGTTCTCTCCAGAGAAGTTCTGTTCAAAAATTCTCTTGATGAGTTTTCCTGTATCCATCAACATCTTGAGTTCTTGATGTGAGTAGTGTATTTTAGAATCATATAGCTGGTTTTAGCTATCTATTATTGAGATTCAAAAAAATATGGTCTATCTTTCACCTCTCTTTTCTATCTTATAGCTCTGGGCTTAAATTCTTAACCAAAGTATGTTTTTAATCATTCTATTATAATGGGCTTCAGAGGAGTAAAATGATTAGCATTATGCTTTCAAGGAATTACTCATAGGCTCTCTAAAAAGTAAATGCTAGAGAGAGGACACAAATGTGGAAACATGAAAAAGGCCATTAGAGTACTCCAAGTAAGAAATAATAGGCTCCCACCAACAATGGAGAAGGGGTCCTTTCTCCACACACTCCTGCCAACATTTGTTATTGGTTGATTTCTTGATAGCAGCCATTCTTTCTGGGGTGAGGTGGAATCTCAGTGATGTTTTCATCTGGATCTCTCGAATGACCAGTGATGTTGAATATTTTTTCATATGTTTATTTGCTGCTTTTACTTTATTTGTCTGAGAAATGTCTGTTCATTTCAGATGCCCATTTTTGAATTGGGTCCTTAAATTTGGGGGGGGTCTGATTTTTTTAGGTTCTAAGTTCTTTATACATTCTACGTAGTAGTCCTTTGTCTGAGGCACACCTCCAAAAATTTTTTTCCCAAATTGTAGGTTGTCTCTTAGCTCTGTTGGTGGTTTCACTTGCAGTGCAGAAGCTATTTAATGAGATCCCAGTTGTTGGTTCTTTGTGCTAGTTCCCGTTCTACTGAGGTTTTGTTCATAAACTCTTTTCCTATGCCAGTGTCTTCAAGAGTTCTATCATACCACAGCGATATATGTGCAACCATGTTTATAGTGACACAGTTTGTAATAGCTAAAGCTTGGAAACAGTCCAAGTGCCTATTGACTGGAAACTGAAGATGTGGTTTTTTTTATAAAATGGAGTACTGCTCAGCCATAAAGAATGACAAACTAGAGACATTTATAGCTAAATGCATGCCTATTGAGGCCATACTCCAAAGTGAAATAAATAGGACACGTGTAAATATTGAATAGTTTCTCTGGTGTGAGAAACTGAAAGTGTAAATAAGGATTAAAATGATTAAAATGAATAACTGATAATTTGAAATAGGAAGAAAAGGTCCAAAGGGCTAGGGGAAGTGGGAAGCAAAGGGGAAAAGAAAGAAGGGAGAGGAAAAATTATGAAAAAAGGAAAAAATGGAAACAAAGTCTTTGTAAATAGGGAAGGGTGGAGGGGGTGAAGGGAGGAGAGGGAATGGGGAAAAAATAGGAACCAAGGTACATCATGTACAGGTACAAGTACCCAGTGATTAATGTAAATGTATTGTATACCTAAAATGTACCATTAAAAGAATTTAAAGGAAAAAAAATAAATAATGGGGACATAGAGTGCAGTTCTTCAAAGAAGTTACATGCCTTGTAAACGGAACAACATCCTACCTTCATGAATTGGAAGAATTAACTTTTTAAAATATCCATGCTACTCAAAACATTCTCAGATTTTATGAAATGACTATCAAAATTCCAATATTTTTCATAGAAATAGAAAAATAATCATAAAATTCATTCAAAATTACAAAAGATTCCAAAAAGCTAAGCCAATCTTGAACCAAAAGAAAAAAGCTGGAGGCATCACACTATCTCATTTCAAAATCTACTGCAAACTATAGTAATCAAAACATCATGAAAAAAAAATAATGCTACTAGTATAAAACAGATACAAACACCAATAGAACTGAATAGATGGGCCAGAAATAAATCCACAAATTATAGCCAACTGAATTTTAACAAAAGTGCCAAAAACACACAATGCAGAAAGACAGTATCCTCAAAGTGCTGAGAACCTGGATATTTATATGCAGAAGAATGAAATTAAACCCTCACCACCCCATACAAAAATCAATCCAAATGGATTAGAGATGTAAATGTGAGACATAAAACTATAAATCTACCAGAGGAAAACATAGGGAAAAATTCCATGACAGCCTGAGCAGTGATTATTTTGAGATATTACCCCCAAAAGTATAGATAACAAAATAAAAAATATACAAATAGGATTACAGTAAACTGAAAAGTTTCTGTACAGCCAAAGAAACAATAGAGGAGACAACCTACAAAATGGAAACATTTACAAACCATATGTCTGATAAATGATTAATATCCAAAATATATCAAGAACTCGACAGCTAAAAAAAGTTAAAAATTGATCACAAGAATAAACAATGCATTGGTTTTTCAAAACAGAGAACCTGAAGAGAATCTCTTTAAAGACATCCAAATTGGCAACAGGTATACAGTGCTAAAAAAATGCTGGAGGAGAGAAGATGGCCGCCCAGGAGGAGATGGTAAGAGTGAGTGTCTAAACTTGTGCTGGAGAAAAGCAGACAGAGACCCTGCAAGGGGGCAAAAGATAATGTGATACAGAGGATAAATAAAAAGAAAATGTAGCTGAGCTAAAGTCCAGTGTCTAAGGGGTTTGTGGGAGGAAACCAGACCACTCTTAGGTCACCGGCACCTCACTGCCCACCCCAGACACAGAATAGATGTCGTTTTGGGAGTGGATCTGACTGAGGGATGGAGGTAGCCCTTCAATGACAGCTTGGCTAATGGAATAGACTCACAGTTTCTCTAACTATCTGGCATGGCAAGTGAAACACATACACCCTGGGAAAACACAGAAGCTGAAAGCAGGAGAATGGAGTGGGACAAAATGCCACACACTTGCACCCAGCACTCCAGCACCTGGGAGCAGCAGGACAATGGAAAGACAGAAGGCTTGCTCAACAGAGAAAAAAACAGTTCACCCAATCCTGCCACATAAATCGGAGTGTTGTTTGTGGAACTTTCACCACACTACCCTCAATTGGCTGCAGGCTCCTGCAGAGGGCCTCTAGCATACCCTAGATAAGGATTCCAGAGGCCAGGGGAACGCAGGTCTATACCAAATACACAAAGCTGAGATTGGAGGGGGAGAGATCTGTAAGAGGAGAGACACTGGAGGCCAGATGAAAGGACAATTTGGTGTAGCCCGAATAGAGGGAGCTCTCCTATTGATTGCTCAAACACCAGAAAGGCCTGAGACAGCACGAGATGCTGCCCATCACCCTGCACTGGAAAACGAGGCCCTCTGCCAAGCCTAGGGGTGGCCCTAGGTTCCAGAGGTGGAGCTGAGACAGATAAGAGTTCTGTGGGCAAAGGGACATATATCAGGCAAGGAGAGTCTGTGAAGGGAAGACACAAAGACATCCCTGATATTTCACCTCAGATAGATTAAGGCAGTAAGATCCAGAGGCCTGCTGTGGATTATGCCTGGAGCACAGCTTGCAACCTTGCCCTATGTTCAGCAGGAACAATAGTCCTTATGGCTTTGGGCAGACAATTTACTGCTGCTTACGATCAGATTGTGGTTCTAGTGTAGAGGGAGTCTTGTGGGTGCTCTGGGTTAATGCTTTAACAATTGTGCAGAGTTTTTTATTTTTATTTTATTTTAGTTTTTTATTTTTATTTGTTCCTTTTATTATTTCCTTCCTTCTTTGTTTGATTTGGGTCATCTTGGTTGAACAATGGTTCTTGTTTCTTTCTTGGTATTGTATTGTTATTATACTTTATTCTTCAAGGCGTTTCCCCTTTGATCTGCTCCTTCTTTTAGTGCTTCTTTTTACTCTCTCTCCTGTTTTCTTTTTTACTCCTCTCTTCTTCATTACCTCACCTCCTTCCCTTCTTGCTCCTCCTTTTTATCTAATGGCACAAATATTACAAGGGCCTGTATAAGTACGTTAGAGAATAAGAATTAATCAGTGCTATAAACTAAGCAGTGCCATTCATAGCCATATCAGAGTAATCCTTAATAAAATTGGGCTTAGAGGATCCAAACAAAACTATATATAAATACATTAACAGGTTCTAGCAATCTCAGAGCCTCTCTCAGTCTTTACACTTCCACCCAACTGCGTACTTCCTGCCTACACAAATGTGCTTTCAAACTCAACACTAGCTCTTAATCCTATCAAAAACAATTCCAAATTCCTGTCTGTGTTACATATTAACATGTATCTTACCTCCCTCCTTTTCTATTGGCATACCCCTATTCCGTGTCCCATTCCTCTCTTCGTCCACCTTCCACATGGTACACAATTCACAAATGCCAGTACAACAAAGTCTGTAAGAGGCGTTGAAAAAAGTAAAATCAAAACAAGTTTTAATGTTTATCATTGCTGTATGGTTGGATCTGTTGCTGTGGCTATAACCAGTAGAAATTTTTTCCTTATAACACAGTTACAGGGTCCAACCCAATTAAATTGAATAAGTTGAACAAATTAACAATACCTTTTGATAAAGTCAAGAACACATCATTGAAAAAAAAAAGAATTAACCAAAGAGATCATACCAACAACAAATTCTTCTCACTCTATTTACCTCAGTCCTCAGCATATACACACACCAAAAATTGTAACATGGAAAAACAAGGCAAAAATGAAAAAAGAAAAAAAACAAAGACTCCTAACTCTCTCAAAGCAGATCCAAGGGGCATCAATGAAGAGGAAATCAAACACCAGATAGCTGAGTTGCAAGAAATGATTAAAGAGGAAGAAAAGAAAATCAGCATAATATTACCCAAAAGATAGTGAAAATGTCAAACAAACTGACCAGTGTAGTTATGAGAGAAACAAATAAAAAATTAGAAGCACTCAGAAAAATGGTTCAAAACATGAATGACAAATTTACCAAAAAAAAAAAAAAAATGGGTTCTACAAAAAGGTGCCAAACAAAAATTCCAAAGACAAATAATTCTTTTGAATTCATAAACAGAAGAAATGAACGATGTAAAGAAAATTTTTCAGAAATCAAAAACAAAATGGAGTAACACTGTGATATAGTCAGAGAAACCTTAAAAACAATGAGAGCAAGAAAACTTCATCCAATAGTTATAGATGATATGAAGACTAACCTAAGGCTAATTGGCATTAGAGAGACATTAGAAGACAGCACAAATGAAATTTAAAATTCTATTTACAGAAATTGCAGTGGAAAACTTCAAGTACAGTGAAGTTACTCAACATACAGGTAAGTAAAGCTTATGGAATGCCAAAAGAAAAAAGCAACTCCCCATGACACATCATTGTCAAAATCCCAGAGTCCAACAAAAAGACAGAATCTTTAAAGCTGTCAGAGACAAAGAAATCATATATAAAAGTAAACCCACTAGGATTACAGGATTATTTTCAGCACAAACTTTAAAGGGTAGGAGAGTTTGGAGTAAAATGTTTCCATCCCTAGAAAATAACTTTCAAACCAGACTAATATATCCTGCAAAACTATCATTCAAAATTTATGGAGAAATAAGAATATTCCATAAAAAAGAACATTTTAAGAAATTCATGAACACCAAACCAGCACTCTAAAAATATTCAAGGATGTCCTAGACATTAATGATGAAGACAAAAAAGCCAAAAAGTTGAATGGAATCAATATGTCAAGCAAGGTAAATAGTTAAAGGGGGGGGGGGGGTAAAGGAATCAACAACAAAAATGAACATAATGACAGAAATAAGTCATTATTTTTCAGTAATAACTCTCAACATAAATTGCCTCAGGTCCCCAATTAAAAGATACAATTGGCAGGCCAAATCAAGAAATAAAAGCTAATGGTCTGTTGCATTCAAAACACTCATCTAACCAAGAAAAAAATTCATAGACTAAACACCAAAGAATGGAAAGCAATATTCCATGTACCAGGATTGTGAAAGCAGCGGTAGCAACTTTTATTTGTAGATAAAGTAAATATTAAGCTAAAACTGATGAGAAAAGACAAGATCACTTTCCATTAGTTAAGGGAATGATTCAACAGGAAGAGATAACAACTGTAAATATATATGCACCAAACATCAGTGCACCAAAGTTCATAAAACAAACACTATTAGACGTAAAGGATAAAAAAAACACCAACACTATCAGTAGGTGGCCATAATACCTCATTTTCACAAATAGATCAACTAAACAAAAAAATAACAAAGAAATATCAGAGCTGCTGGGCATGGTGGTGCACGCTTATAATCTCACAACATGGGAGGCTAAGGCAGGAAAATCATTATGGTTTCAAGACCAGCTTAGGCTACACAGTGAGATTAAGGCAAGCCTGAACAACATAGTGATACCCTGTTTCAAAAAAATATCTAAAACAAAAATAAGAAGAAAGAATGAAATAGTAGAGCTGAACTGACCCCACTGTCCAACAAATGAACTTCATAGATATCTACATAGGGTTCTACTCTACTAGAATACATTTTTCTCAGCAGCACACAAAACTTTTTCCAAAATAGACCACATACTAGTCCAAATTGATTAAACAAATACAAAACAATCAAAATCATTCCATATATACTATCAAATCATAATGCTTTGAAACTAGAAAATCAATCACAAAAAAGCACAGAAATTTTACAAACACATTAAATAACACTACTGAACAGTCAATGGCTCATAGAAGAAGTCAAAGAAGATATTAATTCCTAGAATCAAATGATAATACCAGTACAATATGCCAAAATCTATGGGACACAATGAAAACAGTCCTAACAGAGAAGTTTATTGCTATAAATGCTCACTTTAGAAAACAAAATGGGCTTAAATAAATAACCCAAGAATGTTACTCAAAATACTAGAAAAACAAGAACAGCCTAAATCTAAATTTAGTAGAAGGAGGGAAATCATAAAAATTAGAGCATAAATTAACAAAATTCAGACCAAAAAAAAACCAAGAATCAAATTAATTGAGGAGCTGGTTCTTTGAAAACTAATTAAAATAGACAAATACTTAGCCAAACTTACCAGAAGATAGAACAGAAAGACCCACACCCATGTAATTAGAAATGAAAAAGGTGTGATCACAATGAACACCACTGAAATGCAGACAATTAGTAACTATTATGAAAAACTGCACTCCAACACATTGAAGATTCCTGAAGAAATGAACAAATTCCTGAAAACATATGAATTACTAAAACTGAACTAAGAAGACATAGGTAATCTGAACAATCCAGGCAGTGAAATCAAGTCAATAATAAAAGCATGCTAAGAAAAGCCCAGGACCTAGTGGAATTTTCCCAGGACCTGCTGAATTTTACCAGACCTTCAGGGAGAATATAAGACCAATACTCCTCAAATTCTTCAATGAAATTGAAAAGGTAGGAGTACTCCCAAATTCATTCCTGGAATCTACCATTACCCTGATTGCAAAATCAGACAAGGGCACAATTGAAAAGGAAAACTACAAGCCAATCTCTTTAATAAACATAGTTATAAAAATTATCAAGATACTGACAAATAAAATGCACCAAATCATCAAAAAATCTTTATCATAACTAAGTAGCCTTCATTCTAGGGATGAAAGAATACTTAAAAATTGCCAAATGAATAAACGTAATACAACATATAAACAATAGAAAGGAAAAAAATCACATTATCATTTCAATAAAGAAAAAGGTTTTGATAAAATCTAATGTCCATTCATGATGAAAAAACCCTGAAGAAAATAAGTATATATGGATCTTATTTCAATCTGATAAAAGCCATTTATGACAAACCAACAGTCAACATCTTATGAAATGGAGAAAAACTTAAACTTTTCCCTCTAAACTCAGGAACACAACAAGGATGTCCACTATCACCACTCCTGTTCAGTACAGTACCTGAAACATTAGCTAGAACAACCAGGCAGGGGAAAGAAATAAAAGAGATACGTATAGGGAAAGAAGTCTAATTAACATTATTTGCAGGTGACATGATTCTTTACATAGAAGGTCCAAAAATTCCACCAAAAGAGTCCTAGTATAACCAAGTTCAGCAATGTAGTAGGATACAAAATCAGTACACAAAAATCAGGGCCAAGGATGTATGTAGCTCAGTGGAACAGTGCCTGTCTGGCAAGCACAAGGCCCTGAGTTTGATTCCCAGTACCACAAAAAGAAAGAAAGAAAAAGAAAAAAAGAAAGAAGGAAGGAAGGAAGGAAGGAAGGAAAAAAGAGAAAGAAAGAAAGAAAGAAAGAAAAAGAAAGAAAGAAAGAAAGAAAGAAAGAAAGAAAGAAAGAAAGAAAGAAAGAAAGAAAGAAAGAGAAAGA
>NW_004624878.1:2314840-2332441 GCF_000247695.1 Heterocephalus glaber | reverse complement strand
TAAAAAATTGAAAAAAATCAGACCCCCCAAATTCAAAGACCCAATTCAAAAATGGGCATCTGAAATGAACAGACATTTCTCAGATAAAGAAGTAAAAGCAGCAAATAAATATATGAAAACATGTTCAACATCACTGATCATTCGAGAGATGCAGATGAAAACAACACTGAGATTCCACCTCACCCCACAAAGAATGGCTGTTATCAAGAAATCAACCGATGTTCTCATTTTCATTATTCACTGTCCATTCCTATTAGCACTTCAAGTGTAAGTCTCTTTCAAGGGCCAGATTTGATGCCAACTCCTTATGAAACCTGCCTCATTATCCATGAGCTGAGTTAGGCACCTTTTCTCCCTCTACTGTGTGATTATTTCCTTCAATATATTATAAATTTCTTTAGGATATGTTGCTTGTCTTTATATCCTCAGGGCCTAGTGTGATGCCTGTCATTGGCCTCACCATTAATATTAATGAAGATAAATAAATGAGTGAAACTTTCATGTAGATTCAAGTTTGGTCAAAAAATATTCAAAGCAATGTAGTAAATCAGAGTACAAAAAAATTAAAGCTAGACAGCACTGAGAAGTAGAAAAATAACTAATTGGTAACAACCAAACTGAATCTTAATTGTGGCTAAATCACTACCTATTATCATCTAGGTGTTTTAGCTTCCTCAGTTTTTAAATAGGAGGTTGAGAATGCATGATCCTTAAAGCTAATCAATTCTGAATTTCTTTGGTCCTGAGAAGTGACTTTGCTCAGCCACCAAAAGCAAAAGCAGTTAAAGTATTATCTACCTGTATATCATTTTGCTGTCTCAACCAACAAGACTAATTATTCAGATCAACCTTTCTAAAACAGCTTTTTGCCATGTTACTTCCTCATTATAATATATTCATTAGCTGACCTGACCCCACTAATTCAATCCTCTCCCTTATGAAAAATACAAATCAGTAAGCCAACTACTTTATTGGAAATTAAATCAAATTTATTCCTAAAAGAAATAAAGTAACATGGCAAAATACAGATAACAATGTGAGGCTAAGAGAGATATAAAATTTAGGAAATAAAAAGCAAATGAAGGATAGAGAGCTGAAAATTCAGGCAAGTCATGCTATAGACAGGGAAGTATACTTTCCACTGAGGTAGAAGAACAGTCAGTGCAATGAATTAATCAATTTGAGAAATATTAATTATTATATACTATGCACATTGCTGAACACTGAGGACTCAAGGAAACAGAAAAAGGTGAACCAAAAATTAAATAAATACAAAGAAAGGACTATGGCATCAAATGGAAGATTCAGTGACTCCTCTTGAGGAACTCAGAGAAACTTTCACAGAATTTGTGATATGGAAACCTGGCGTTCAAGAGTTGTTATGATATTTTCAGGCATAAAGAATTTTTCAGAGAAGGCACAGCACAGCAAAGATAGGAAGTATGAAAGGCCATAGTGTTTTTTTTTTTCAATGGCAAGAATTCTTATGTCATTGGAAATTGAGAGGCGACACATATTAGGAAGATACATGTTGATGTCCAAATGGTTGAAGATTTCTTTTGCCAAATTGTCTGTTAACAATGGAAACTTCTTAAGGAGGCAATCTTAAACTCAGACCCAGACAAATGCAGCCCCTGCCCTAGGCCTCAGGATTCAGAATGCTGCCATCTGGCTCATTTCCATGTGTTTCTCTCCCCGTGGAGCAAGCCATGTGTGGATCCAACTGACCTGCCAACCTGAATCCCTTGCCCCACTCGCTCAACTCCATAATCCATTCTCACTTCATCATTCTGAACTGTACTCCCGGTACTTACTCCTGAGTGCCACATTACTCCCCTAGATGCCCTCAAATCTATTTGCAAGGCTGGAGACTCTCCTTCCCCACCTCCAGTGTCCCAAGCACAGACCATACTGCTGATATGTGCTCCTCTAGGCATGGATAAAACACCAGGAAGCTGCTCTTAGCCAAAAATAGGACCACAGAACAGATTCATAAGTTCCAGGCAGCACCTTCTATTTGTACCTTTACCCATGCAAATGTCAACAGGTTTATGAGAAGATCTCAACTGTTCACTATTTCTTAACTCTAAAGATTACTTGGCCCTTCTACATATGCTTGGGCATCATAGATATTTGCACTAAAATAAAAATCTTATTATTTTAATAGCTCCCATGTTGAATTTTATTAATTGCTTCTTTGCACTTTAAAAAAAAGTGGTCTTTAATTTTTTTAATTCTTATAAGAACCCTAGACCTCCAATACAGCAGAAGTCCACTCAGCTTACAAAGGCAAGACTTTGAGCCTTTAGAAGATGCCTTACACCACAGTACCACAAGTGATGGATTTGGATGGGACAAGCATTTTCCTACCTCCAAGACAGGTAAAATCCTTGACTTCAGCTCTGCTGCAGAGTGAATTGATACCTTGCTGCTCTGTCTCTGGATTCTGCTTTCACCTTGGACCCTAAGCTTTGGCATGCTAGTCTATCTTATTTTCTCCTCATATACCCACCAGGATCCCAAACCAATTTCATACTGTTTTTCACTTTATTACTTCCCTGTTTTTGTTGGTTTCTCATTTCTCTAGGCCTCTGGACACAGGACAGATCAAACAATGAAATATCAAACATCTAATCATAAGAGAAATTAAATCTCTTCACAATTCATTATCTTCAGAAAATTTTCTATGCTAAACTACACCCCCTTCACCTAGTTTTAAAAAATAAATAAAGGTTTTAATTTTCTGCTTAATTTTTAGAAGGCTAAACCATATATTGCGGGGGGCAGATTATCCCTGAACAAGGCCGGAACTGTGCAGCTTATAGTAACTTTGGAGAAAAGACCTAGCTGAAGACTCACAGGAAAGACACAGATGGGCTCGTAAGAGCTTGATTTGCTTTAACATTCTCTTGTGTAGCAATCTCAACTGGCTTCCAACAGACAGTTGTTGAAAATGTAGTTTATGATTCAACTAAAAGTATTCACTGAAGCATATGTTTCTTGGTTGTTAATAGTTATTTCAGAAAAAAATAAATGTGTGTATTCATTCTTAAAATACTTTACATTTGATTGTGGTTGTAATTTTTGACTGCACAATCCATTCGATGGAAAAACAAGACATACAGCAAAGATGTCTGTGATTTTTATGTCTTCCTGTTTATTCACCAGTCTCCTAATTTCTTTTCGCCTACACAGTTACTAAGGGGAATTAAGGCTTCTGCTCAATCTGGCATGCAGGGATAACTTCTTCAAATAGGTTTTGCTTTGTGATACTGAAAATGCATCACTGGTGTAACTTTTTAATCAAAACTTATTTCCAAAGTCATTTTAAGGTACAAATTAAACCAGTCTAGATAATGGGCCAATGTTAACATTAGATTGTCTTTCTGAGACCCAGTGAAATGAAATGGAAGGCTGAATCTTAGCCCTTAAACATCACTGGTTAAATAAAGCAGGATCAGACAATAGGGAGGTGAGCATAGTATCTCACAGCAGGGTAAGTTAGGGAATTCTGTCCTTAGAGATTTCAACCCAATTTTTAAAACTCAATTTGCAAGTAAATTCCATGTCAGAGAATTGGGAGTCCTACTGATACTCATGAAAAGTCTCTCCTAAGGATGAGAGGGTGAGGGTTGAGTTGATTTCTTGAAAAAAAAAAATGGACCTTTGAAGGGAAAGCAAAAAATTCACTTTTAGTTTTTGAAATCGACTTTATTGAGACCTGCTGAGTTGATTTTTACTTGCTGATAAGGCGTCAGGCTCTAAAAGCTCCTAAGTGGTCAAAGTGAGGGCCTACATTGATGTCAATTTCAGGCACTCTCCTGCTTCCCATTCATTATATTAAAGGAGAAAAAAGTCTTCTGAATCGTAAAGCCCACAGTGACTACAGCTCAAGCTTTGCCATAAAGCCAAGCTGCTGAGTAGAATATTAAGTGCTAAGGGCTAAACCCACCCTAAGGTGATGACTTTTAGTTCATACTGAATTTAATTAGACCAGCTTCATTTTCATCATTAAATTATTTTGATGGAAGTCCTACAGCCTCCAAGGGAAGAGCCAGCCTTCAATAAAATCCATGGAAAAAATGTCCTTGTTTAGTAAGTCAAGGAATATGTGGAGTCAGAGGGAACCTCTAGCATAACACCTCATCTATTGCTTGCCATCCTCACCATTATGTCTTAGCAAATAGATTTCATTATTCCTAAATCATGCTTGACAAATTATTTCTCCTAGAGCATATCACATGATAATTTGCTGTTGCTAGTTATTAAGTAAGCTTGAATAAAATAGAGATGAATGAATACCCCGTGGCCGTTGGAATAGACAACTGACCTCTAAGAAGCTGTATTAATATCTACCTTAGATGTGTTATTCAGCAACTACTAGAGTTTTCTAATATGCAAAACATACTACTGTATCCAGGAATTCAGGCCTTATGTGAATTTATTTTGTGTCCACTGAGCACATGTAAACAAAGCCTTCTCTGTGACTCAAGTCATAAGTCCCTACTAGCAGCCAATGTTAAGAAAAATGTGTAAAAACTGTGTGGCATACCAAAAAAAATAGTATTCTCAAATCTTTTGTGTATTAAGTGAAGTGATATGAATAAAAAACAGGTCATATATGCACATACAGCCTGCTACCTATACATAAGCCTGTACACAGCCAATCCCATTTAGAATATAGGTGGAAAATACTACTTCCTTGATATTTTATAGGTTATCAAGTATAAAATGTCTTGCAATATTCTTCTCATTAACTCTGATGGTAATATTCATATTACTTGACAAATGAAGCTAAATGATTTACTTAAATTCACCTGACTTAAGAGTGGTAAAACTAGAGTCAACCCTTCATCGTTTGACTTTAGGTCTAGTGCTCTTTCCTCTGTATCATAGGAATTAAATTAGGATACCTTACTTAATTAAAATTACCCAATTATAGGTTACCAATTTTCCAAGGATTTAGAAAAATATACTTAATAATAAAACTGTGATAATTAAAAATTCATCCTGTCTGATGATGAGGCTTTTTTGGAGCTTCGTGTTACATTGGGAACACATTTTATACTGTTGCAATCCTGTTAATGTGGATAGAGCAGAATATTTCATCTAAATCTATACAGACCCCAGATAGCTCCTAGTAATTTGGTTGCATTTTTCATTTCAAACATAATCCAAATTGTCCATATTTATCATCAATAGCAAAAATCTGGAGTTCTAGGGTATCAAAATATTAGAATGATTCCATTCCTCAAGTACTGGTCAAAAGCAAATATGAGTTTCTTAAGACTAAGATGATGCCTTATTTTCCCCCTAGTATCTGGCAGTCTAAACATACAAAAGAGGCTTAGTAAGTATTTTTAAAATGAATGAACAAATGAATGAACAAGACATCAGTCCTGCTTGGAGCTTCATGAGAATCTATGAACAGATAAACAATATGTGTATGCAAGAAACTGAAATTTCTTAGCATGTGAACATAATTAAAGCTCATTATAAAATTAATAGCAAACATTTATATAGTGTATTTTATTTGCCAGGCACTTTTTTCAGCCCTTTAAATACACCTATTTATGTAATCCTCAAAACAATCTGATGGAGGTCATATTTTAATTATGCATATAATTAAACATATTTATCTCTCCTCCTAGATAGCATGATGCTTAGAAGACGCATCATCAAGTCTCTACCACAGCTTTTGGCACATAGTATATGCTGAGTAAATTCATGATTAAATTATTTTTCTGTGTGGAATAAGCATATTATGAAGATTGAGTCACAGCCATGAGTGCTCTCTACACTATTCTTCAGAGAAGACTACTGTTTGAGTTTCAACTACCTCAAACAACACTTATTTCTGCAACTCTGCAATTCACTAAAGGACTGAGCCAGTTAGAAACACTTTCCAACTTACATTACAACAAGCACATTGACCATGTAGTGTATATGAAACCAATAAACATATCTTCTAGGTATCTTCCCAAAGGAGTTAAAGTTATCATATTATATTGACACATGAATACCCATGTTCATAGCAGCACAATTCAGAGTAGCAAAATCCTGGAAGTGGCCTATACGCCCATCAACAGATTAGTGGATAAAGAAAATATGATGTGTAAACACAATGGAGTACCACTTTGTCATAATGAAGGATAAACATAAGACATTTGTGGGAAAATGGATTCACCTCAAGACCATATTGTTCAATGAAATTAATCTTAATTAAACTTAAATATTGCATGGATTCTCTTATATGTGGAAGCCAAACTAAAAAGAAAAAAGCAAAAGATAATGGGAAATAGGAAGACAGTCTTTTTAAAAAGGGAATGGGATCAAGAGATGGAAAGGGAGGGGATGGGACAGAAATGAAAAAGAATTAAGATGTGTTATATACATGTACCAGTACCCCACAAGGAATCCAATCACTATGTACTGAAAACACGTATTAATGAAAACACAGAAATGAAAAAATAGGGAAAAAGCATATTTCCCTGGATAATATGCAGCTTCTACTTTCATGACACAAGACTAGAGATGATAGTTAACGCTAAGCCAAGAAAAACTGCAATTCATAAGTATGTGAGAGCTTCAGAAAGTCAGGAGAATATATGGGCAGTTTGGTTTCTGGGAAGATAGACTTACAGTTTAGATCTGGAAGGCCTCATGTATTCAGAAGTAGAACTTTTAGGAGGTGATTTGATCTTGGAGGCATGGGCCAATGGAGGCATAACCTGGAAGGGTAGTTCTCCATCCCTGGCTCCTCCCTTTTTTCTCTGCTTCCTGGTTGCTATAGTGTGTGTGGCTTTCCTCCACACAGCATCTCCACCATGCCATTTCTGTCTTAGAATCAGCTAATGATGCCAGGATTGAGACCTCTGAAACTGAGGTAAAATAAACCTCTTCTCATGTAAGCTTTCAGTGTCGAATACTGTGTCTCATTGAAAAGTGATTATGACATATTTTGGTACCAGAAGTAGGGTCATTGTTGTGAATATACCTGAACACAAGATTCAGAAGCCTTTTCAACTGGCTTCCAGGAGGAGTTTGAAAAAGTTTAGAGATGCTGACTAATGAAGCTCTAGGATGGCATAAGCCAGTCAGTTTGATGGGAGATTCTGGTCAGAACTTGGATCAAGAATATACTCCAAAGGCCTCATGTGTTTAGAGGCAAGACTTTTTGAAGGTGATTGGATCATGTGGTGCCACCAATGAGTTCATAGCTAAATACACTGTTAGGAGAGAGGGTCTGGTTAGAGGTGGGGTATACTGCATTTTCCTCCTTGGTTATTCCTTTCTTTCTGCTTCTTTGCACTATGGTGTAAAGAGTTCTCCTCTGCCAGGCACTTTCACCATGTCATTTCTGCATTTCAGCCAGCTCGTCATACAAAGACTGAGAACTCTCAAACTGTGGGCCATAATAAACTTCTCCTTTTTTAAGTTTCTTGTGTCAAGGATTGTGTCTCAGCAATAGGAAAGGACTAAGCCAATAGGCAAACATACGACAATTTTGAGTTGACCAATGTCAAACTAAAAATCTATGGGATTTTCTAAAGTCAAAACTGAAAGAATACAACCTAGTAATGGGTCATGAGGTTAAACATGTGTAGACTTGGGAAAGTTCTTTAGACAAGAGGCATTTGTGTCAATTCTCACTAATAATAGGTGGCCACTTGGATGTAGATATATAGTAACCAAAAAGCTAATATGAAGATATTGTGATGTGATAAAAAAAAAAACAAATGGAGAAAATTAAGCAGGATTATGTGAATGACTATAAATAAATAGCAAAAAGCAAATGCAGAATCAAGGATTATTCTAGTGAAACTACAAGAAATTTCAGGTGTCAAGGATGGAAAGAATTGACAAAAACGGAAGACTAGACAAAATGCTAGTATAAGGGAAAGAGGACAAGCCTCAGTAGGATCATACTGGGTGTGAGAGTTAACTGGATGAGAGAATGGGGACATGGTCATGGGATCCTTGTGAAGGGAGATGAAATTTCAAAGAATTTTTTAAATGTCAGATGAATAATTTCAAGCCAGTACATTTTCTTATTGTATCAATTAAGGATGTAAACTATGATGCTTTGATATATACATATACAATTAAATGATTACTGCAGGTAACTAAGAAAAATAATTACTACAAGAAAGAAATTTAACATCCTCATGTCACATAGCTATATATTTTTGCAGTAAGAGCAACTAAAATGAAATTTTCTAGTATATATTAGCTATTGCTCTTATGATATAGTTTAGATCCCTAGATTCGTTCATCTTATTTAATTGCAAAATTTTCCTATTCTTCGCTCTGTCTCTTCAGACAACCATCATTCCATTCTTTTGTACATGTTCAACTTTTTAAAGATTCTACATAAAAGACAGATCATGCAGTGTTTTTCTATAGCTGACTTAGTTTAGCATAATGTGCTCTGGCTTCATCCTTATTCTCACAAATGGAAGAATCTTCTTTTTATGGCTCAATAATATTTCATAGGATGTATGTACATGTGTGTGTACACCATAATTTCTTTATTCATCCATTCATTGATTTTAGATTGATTCTACTTTTTGGCAATTATGAATAATCATAAAGGAAATGTAGGTATATTAGAAAATGTTGATTTCATTTCCTTTGAGTTTATACTCAGAAGATTCCTGGGTCATATAGTAATTCACTTTTTAATTGTTTGAAGCACTTCCATGCTGTTTTACATGTTTACACTCTTACCAACAGCATACACATGTTCACTTTCTCAGCACCTTTGCCAACATTTGTTATCTCCAATCTTTTTGAAAAGGTCATCTCAACATATATAAGGTGATATGTCAATGTGATTTTGATTTGTATTTCTCTCATAATTAGTGATGTGAGTGGTGTTTCATATACCTATTGCTTATATCTTATTTGGAAAACTGTCTAAGTCCCTCATCCATTTAATTGTGCTATCCATTTTTTTCTAAGCTATATAAGTTCCTTAATATTTTGGATATTAACCCCTTATCTTATATTTGACTCCCAAATATTTTCTATAAATCTATAAGCAGCCTTATTTGACTCCCAAATATTTTCTATAAATCTATAAGCAGCCTTTTTATTCTATAGTTTGTTTCCTTCATTGTTCAGAAGGTTTTTACTTTGATGTAGTTCCACTTGTATATTTTTGCTTTTGCTGCCTGTGTAACCAAAAAAAAAATCATCACCAACAACAATATCAAGATTTTGCCCAATATGTTTCCTTCTATAACTATTTATGGCTTCCAGTCTTACATTCTGAAATGACTTTAATCCTTTTATAATTAATTTTCACTTATGGTATAAGGTAAAGGTCTAGTTTCGTTCCTTTGTATGTAGATACTATGTTGTCTCAACATCAGTTGTTGAAGAGATTTTCCTTTCCCACATTGTGTATTCTTTGGGCCATCTTGAAAATTAGTTTACTATATATGTGTAAGGATTTCTACCTTTTCTATTCTATGTCATTGGTCTGTGTGTCTACTGGTTTAATTGTAGTACCACATCCTTGATTACTATAGCTTTGTAATATAATCTGAAACTATAGAGAGTTATACCTCCAATTTTTTTTCTTTCTCAGGATGGTTTTAGATATTCATCATCTTTTGGGGTTCCATATAAATTTTTGATAGGTACAGATGATAGCTATTAGTATTTTTGCTTTAAATTAAATTAGTGGACCTCTGTAAACTTGACAACTCTAACCTCCCACCTTACCTTTCATTGAATATAAAAACCCTGGAGTCATTGACTTTCTTTTGTTCTCTGTTATGTACCTAATACCTGACATATATCAGTTCCTTAAGAAATATTTGTTAACTGAAAAAAATGGGCAGGGAGGTTTGAAGGAGGAAGAGAAGAAAAAGAGGATAGGAAAGGGCGGAAATTATAAAGGTAGCTCAGTTGCAGTAGACCAAAAGACATAAAAAAATAAGAATTACTTTCTCAAATTTTCCTTTAAACATCTCTTCATAGGACAAAAGTATGTCTTGCAACATCACACAAAAAATAAAAGAGCACTTATTAATTCATAGCCAGAAACCCTTATGTTTGTCACACTTTTCTCTCAAACACGTATTACTCCCAGAAGTGTCTTATTGAAAACTAATGAAAAGTGATAAATAATGGTCAGGTATTTAAACCATTCAGAAGTATCTCACTTATTTCCTCTTTCTTTATACAACACTTGCACATACAAATACAAATTCTGAACACATTTCATCCCTCAGCTATTTCATCATGCAATGGGGACAACTTAAGGAGACTTAAAGGTGAAAAATGAATTTTATACTATCATAAAAAGTTAGAGGCAGCCCATCCATGGCTAAGGTGATACAGCTGTAGGTAGTAAATATTCTTTTTTATTAATCTGTTTAAGTGATCTAGAGAGGAAATTGTCCCACAATAATCTTTCCTTTGTTCATTGAATTTTATGATTGCTTCTTTTAGCCACTAGTCATTAAAGTAAATAGAGAATCTATCTCCTCTTCTACCATGAGGAAAGTTGTATGAGGATAAAGGGTTATAGAAAGCAGGAGTTGACCGTTTCATCTAAAAATGGTTAAGAATTACAAGTTCCAAATTCTTATCTTTAATGAAATGTTTAAAACTCACTTTCAGCTAATGTCCTTCTATTAAATGGATATTGAGCTCACAATTTTTGAAATACATTAAGATTTGCTGCAATAATCCTTTTTCCAGAATTTAGCAACTAAGGATCCTCAATATTCTAGGAAATTATGTTCCCCTCAAGGTTTACACTAAAAAGATACAGAACAATTTACTCAGAATCTCAATGACCCACACCCAGACTAGAAAAAAGGTGAAGAGAATTTTATGCCAAGGAAGTTCTAGGATGAAAGCAGTTCAGCAGGCAAAAGAAATGACCCCCAGCCCCAGATGAGAGTTGAGGGTTTCTTTTGAGGAAAAAATAAATTGAACTGACTGAAGATGAGAATCAACTGTCTGTATGGAAAATTATTCCAAGGAGCTCTTGAAAGATATGGGAAGAATCAGTGATTGGAACAAAGAAAACTATGCAAATCTATAAGCAACAAAATTATTACTCCCTTCAGGGAAAAGCATAACCACAGTGTACTGCAATGCTCAGCTGTCCATAGCATTTGTATAAGCATAATGCAAAACCTTAATATTAACTTAAACAAATAATTAGATTATTTGCTTAAAATAATATAACTACACTCAGAATGTTTTTATTTTTTCTAACAAAAAATTGATGGATAACGTGAAACACTGAAAAGTCAAAAGACTAAAACCAAGTCCTAACGTTATAGAGGTAGATTCCCTAGGTGGAGAAATGGGAGGAGAAAAAGACTACTAAGAAATAGATGTGAGCAAAATAATGGTGTTGGTGAAAAAAATCACAATAGGAAAATGATCAGTGTCATCCGGTGCCTAGTGTCAAAAGTTCCCCTGGAGAATTGTGGGAAGTGAAGCTATCACTTTGAGGACTGTCCTGCATACTAGAATAAGGAGTTGAAACATTATCTCATAGACCTAGAGAGCCACTGAAGGCTTGAAAAGATACCATGCAATCAATGTTCTGCAGAATCTGCTTCTGACATCAGTATGTTTAATGGTTGGGAGGAAGGAGAAACTAGACGCTGAAAAATCAGCTTGAAGCTATAGAAAATAATTTAAGTAGTTAGTTGGCACAATAGTTCTATCAAAAATGTAGAGTTATAGAAAATTAACATTTGGAAAAATAGTGTAATTAAAATATCAACACTTGAGAATTTCTTAGTGGAGTATTTGATTCCCTATTAATAAGAGATCAGCTTTCAACCAAATTCTTAACCTGCTCATCACTCTTATGACGGGAATCTTACCCTGATCAAAGGAGAATTGTGTTGTTTTCAGGTCTCATTAAATGAGAAAAGGTTATAGTAATTGTCATTGCTGTTAGAGAAAGTAGTTTACAATGTTTAATATGTTCCGGGGAATGTTCTAAGATGTGCATATATTAAAAGACTTAATTCCTTAATAACTCTGTAAGGCAGGTATTACTCTTAGTCTCACATTATATGAAGGTAAGATACACATACAAGTTAAATGACTTGCCTAATGAACCACAGCCAAGATAATGCTAAAGCTGGGATTAAATCTCAAGCAGGCTATTTGCAAGAGCTCAGATTTTTAGCCACTAACTATACAAACTTGCCTCAAATTCAAATACATGAAAATTAAAAGTAAAAAGATTTCCCTTGATCCTTCATTTTAGTTCAACAATGTTCCATACAAGAAAAAAAAAACACAGCTATGGAGGGACTCAAGTCCAGCTGAGCCTCATTTTCAGTCATCTACAAAATGACAAATATAATAGATATATCTCAGAGAGATTTTGTTAGCATTGCGGTAGATTAGGGTAAATAATGCCCTCAAATCTTTGAATCTCCCTGGCTCCGTGCCTTTACCTTCTAGGCTTAGTCACGATGTTATTGATTAAATTTGCCTCCTCTAAAAAAATTTATACTAGTATACTGAAAAAGAACCTCAGGGTGTGACTGTATTTAGAGATAAGGCCTTTAAAGAGGTGATTAGCTTAAAATGAGGTCATTAGAATAGGCTGCAATCCAATCTGATCCTGTGTTTATAAGAAGAAATTTGTGCAGAGAGAGACACTAGGAATGTGTGCACATGGAGAAAAGATCATATGAGGACACAGGAAGAAAATGGCAACCCACAAGGAGAGAGATCTCAAAAGTAACCAAACTGCCAATACGTAGATCTGGACTAGCTTCCAAGACTGTGGGAAAATAAACAACTATTGGTTAAGCCTCCCTTCTGTGGTATTTTGTTATGGCTAATAAACCATGTATCACAACCAGCTGTGCCCACCCAAGACATCACCAGAGCTGTAACCTAAATATATGCCTACTATTTTAAAGCATTGATTTGGGCATGGGGAGAGAAGCATCTTATGCCACATTATTAAATTACTTAGTAAGTGTCACAAGTATCAGACAAGCCAGTACGGTGGCTCATGCCTGTAATCTCAACACTTAGGAGACTGAGACAGGAGGATTGCTGAGAGTTTGAGGCCAGCCTGGGCTACATAATGAGTCCCTGTCTCAAAAGAAAAAATTTTTTAATAAAAAAAGTATCAAACAGTCACTGGGTATATAGTGGCAGCACCATTCATTTAAATTCAGTTTCCATATAGCCACTATGTATTGAAGGAGTCCAAAGTGAACAAATAAATCTTGTGCTAATTTGCTCTTATCACAAATGTAAGCATGGATCTAGTAATTAGAAGTAATAAACCAAAGCACTCATTTCAAATGATGGTAATACTTTATTCTTTTAAGGAATATGCATGTCCATTTTAAACTATTTTAAATATTAACAGGTCTCATTTCCCTGATCTCATTAGTAAAGAAATTCACAATTACCTGTAGGTTCATTAAATGAATCAATCATCTAATTCTCTCAAATTAATTATCATTAGTGCAGATGATTGCTGTGGCCACAGTAAATAAAGGCATTATTGACTGCCAGCAGTGGTTTCCTCAAAGAAAAATTTGGTTTTCATTATTTTAACACTCAGGAAAACATATTAGCTTGCTTTGAAATTAGAAATTATCATTCAAGTCAATCATTTCTCCCCAAAGAATCCAATATGAAAATATCCTTTACAGTATCTTCCAAATTTTCTTTACTACTTTTGATGTAGATCTGAACAACTGACAAAAAATACAATGTAACCAAAGTTTATTATGATCATTAAGCAAAAATAATACTATAAGATGCAAAAAAACTCTATGGGTTACTCTAGAACTAATAAAATACCTAAGGACAAAGTTGGATAGGAAGTACTCTCTCTAAAAATATGATTTAGATTTTATTAGAGAAGGTAGACTGAAATCCACTGGATGGAGAAAAAAATTTCTATGTGGGGCCAAACCAGAGTTGGTCCACAGTAACTGATCAAGTAAGAAGCAAACCTCTGGGCACAGAAGAGCTCTGAACAGTAGGCTAGCATCCATGTAAATGGAGGATGTGAGTGTTTTTTGGAGGGCATCTCATCCAGGTTGGGAGGGACACAGAAAAGTGATTGCCAGACCAGACCAGTGCTGCAATGTCAGAGAGATCCTGTGTTCGAGTCATGTGCCTGAGGCAGAGCACCACTGCACATTCTTCTACTCACACAGCTGACCAATCATACAGCCTCCAACCAGTAAGAGTTGCCCCACCTTCCTGAAATATCCCTATAGTCCACCTTCTATAGTCCATGCACTGAGAAAGTTTAACCACATCTCACTGTAAAGGTAAAACACTTAGAGGATCTTATGATTTGGATATGGAGTGTCCTTCAATAGCTTCAGGTGTTTGGAAGGTGACTGGATTATTGGGGTGCTCTACTCAATAATGGACAAATCCACTGATGAGTTCATAGCTGACATGCACTTAGGAGGTGGGGCTTACTTGGAAAGGGTGAGTCACAGGGGTATGACCTGGAAGGGTGTATCTTCTCCAGCAACTCCTTCCTATCTCTATCTGCTTCCTGGCCACCAGGACAGGAGCAGCTTTTCTCCCCCATCCAGCCCTTCCATGATAGTTTCTGCCTTGGAGAATGCCAGCTATGAACTGAAACCTCTAAAAACAGCTGAACTAGGGCTGGAGATTTAGCTCAGTGGTGCCACTGCCTGCCTCACAAGGTCCCCAGTTCAATCCCCTTTACCAAAAAAAAAAAAAAAAAAAAAACAGCTGAAATAAACCTCTCAAGTTGTGGGTGTTGATGCTAAAATCAGGAACAACACAAGGATGTCCACTATCACCACTCCTGTTCACTATAGTTCTGGAAACATTAGTCACAGCAAATATACAAGAGAAAAAAATAAAAGGAAAAAAGATAGGAAAGGAAGAAGTTAAACTGTCATTATTTGCTGACGGTATGATACTCTGCATAGAAGACCCCCAAAACTCTGCCAAAAGACTTCCATACTTAATTGACACATTCAGTAGAGTAGCTGGATACAACGTCAACACTTAAAACTCTACAGCTTTCCTATACACAAATAACAGATTCACTGAGAGAGAAATTAGGGAAACAATTCCTTTCACAATAGCATCCCAAAAAATGACATATCTAGGCATCAAACTAATGAAGGAAGCAAAAGAACTCTACATTGAAAACTACAGCACACTGAAAGAGATTGAAGAAGATATAAGAAAATGGAAAGACATCCCTTGTCCCTGGGTAGAAAGAACCAATATAGTGAAAATGGCCATACTTCCAAAACTGCTATATAGATTTAATGCAATCCCAATTGAAATCCCAACAGTATATTTCACAAAACTAGAGAAAACAATCCAAAAATTCATTTAGAACCACAAGAGACCTAGAATATCAAAAGCAATCCTAGGCAACAGAGAAATGATGGGATATCACAAGCCCCAAATTGAAACTATACTACAAAGCTACTGTGATAAAAACAGCATAGTACTGGCAAAGAAACAGACCCGAGGATCAGTGGAATAGATTAGAAGATGCAGAAACAACTGCAAACTCAGCCACCTCATCTTTGACAAAGGAGCCAATTATCCTCACTGGAGGAAAGATAGCCTATTTAATAAATGGCACTGGGGTCCGGGGATTTAACTTAGTGATTTCGTCACCTGCCTCAAAAGTGCAAGGTCCTGAGTTAGATCCCCAGTAACAATAAAAAGAAAAAATGGTGTTGGAAAAACTGAATTTCAACCTGCCAAAGATTAAAACTAGACCCATATCTGTCACCATACATTAAACTAAAATCAAAGAGGATTAAGATCTAAATATTAAAACAGAAACATTAAACTTGCTGGAAGATAAGTTAGGTAGAATTCTTGAAGACATTGGCATAGGAAAAGACTTCATGAACAGAACTTCAGTAGCACAGGAACTAGCACAAAGAATCAACTGGGATCTCATTTTATTAAAAAGCTTTTGCACTACAAGAGAAATCACCAACAGAGCTAAGAGACAACCTACAATGTGGGAAAAAAAGTTTTAGCAGCTGTACCTCAGACAAAGTACTACTATCTAGAATATATAAAGAACTTAAGAAAATCAGACACCCAAATTTAAAGACCCAATTCAAAAATGGGCATCTGAAATGAACAGATGTTTCTCAAAGAAGTAAAAGCAGTAAATAAACATATGAAAAAAAATGTTCAACATCACTGGTCATTTGAGAGATGCAGATGAAAACAACACTTTGATTCCACCTCACCCCCAGAAAGAGTGGCTGCTATCAAGAAATCAACCAATAACAAATGCTGGTGGGGTTGCGGAGAGAAAGGAACCCTTCTCCATTGTTGGTGGGAGTGCACACTGGTGCAACCACTGGGGAAATCAGCATAGAGATGCCTCAAAAAGCTAGGATTAGAGGTCCCATTTGATCCACCTATTCCTCTACTGGGTATCTCCCAAAAGAATTGAAACAATTGTCTGGCCCAGCAGAAGGGGCTTCGAGCCACTGTCCCACTGCTCCCAGCCCAGGGAAGGGGCTTCCAGGCCACCACCCATCCCGCTGCTCCCAGGCCAGAAGAAGAGGCTTCTGAGCCACCATCCCAATGTTTCTGGCTTTGAGGAAGGGGCTTCTGGGCCACTGTCCATTCCACTGCTCCCAGCCCAAAAGAAGGGGCGTCCAGGCCGCTATCCATCCCACCAATCCCAGCCAAGAAGAAGGGACCCCTGAACCACCGTCCATCCTACTGCTCCTGGCCCAAAGGAAGGGGCTTCTAGGTTGCTGTCTGTCCTGGCCCTCCCAGCCCAGAGGTGGGGGCTTCTGGGGCATGGTCCATCCCCCTACTCCTGGCCCAGAGGAAGGGGCTTCCAGGCCACCATCTGTCCCGCCACTCCAAGGCCAGAGGAAGGGGCTTCTGAGCCACTGTCCCAATCCACAAAGCTCAGAGGAGGTGAGCCACATGGGCGCCAACAATGCCCCCCCTTCCCTGGGTCAAAATGAGAGGACATGTAAATAAGTCTCAAAACGAGACTTCCAGATCACCTACAGAAACCCGAAAGGGAAATGAGATGGAACACTCTGATACTTAACCACCTGGCCCCACTGAACTGGCAACAAAAGAGGATCTGGAAAAAATGAAATCAGAAATACTTTCTCAGATAACAGCAGAAATTGTGCTCCTAGCG
This sequence comes from Heterocephalus glaber, assembly GCF_000247695.1. The sequence goes on along the minus strand of NW_004624878.1, from coordinate 2,315,271 downwards.
CAAGACATGATTAATAAATCAAGAGAGGAACTGAGGAACAGGATGGAATTCTAACATAGGAAACAAATGGAATCCATAAAACAGATGAAATAGATTTAAAGGAGATCAAACACTCCATTGAAATTCTACACAGCAGAATGAGCCAATGTGAGGACAGAATTTCAGATATAGAAGATAAGATTGCAATTAGTGACCAGGAAAAGAAGATTGCAATTAGTGACCAGGAAAAGAAAAATTGCTTCAAAATTATAAGGGAACATGAGCAATCAATCCAGCAGCTGCTAGACAATGCAAAGAAGAATAACATAAGACTGAATGGAGTCAAAGAAGGAACAGGAGAGAGTCCAGATGACATAAAAAAAAAAAAAAACTCTTCACAGAAGTGATGGCAGAAAACTTCCCAAGCTGAGGAAAAGAATTTGACATAAAGA
>NW_004624878.1:2298379-2309335 GCF_000247695.1 Heterocephalus glaber | reverse complement strand
GGCAGGGGAATGGGGAAAAAATAAGAACCAAGATACATTATGTAAAGGTACAAGTTCCCAAAGATAAATGTAAATGTATTGTATACCTTAAATGTACCAATAAAAGAATTTAAGAAAGAAAAACAAATTATGGGTATTGTGTTTTGTCTCAACAACAAGAAAATGACTAAGACACAGAAATTCCACCCATTATTGTAGAGAAAGTTATGAAGCATGAATGTGGAGCTGAGATGCAACAGATTGATAAATGGCACACAAACCTAAGTTTAAACACCCACTATGAAAGAGGAATTATCATATTTTGAGCAAAGAAATTATTTGTCAGGACTGTAGTTTCTATCTAGCTGATTTAAGAATTTTTATTCTAAAAAGAGCAAATTATCCAATCTAAAAAAACTGAAGACAATTTTATTCCTAATATTTTATGGCCTTTCTAAATGTTTAACATGTGATGTAAATTAAATTAACAACTTCTTATTGAATGATTCTAATTTAATAACCAAAACTAACAATGAAACACAACATACAATTTCAACTGCAATGAGATACATAAGAAATATATAACATTTTATGTGTTAAAACCTAAAGAACCTACTTAAATATTCAAAAATAATTACCATAAATGTCTAACTCTAATGTGTGATCATAATAAATCTTTCTTAGAACAATAAATATAATGCTCCCCAGGACTGGTTCAACTTCACAGAACATTCAGCCTAATTAACCCTTCCTCCTCTGAGGAGCTGAATGGTAGCATCTTCTTAGCAGTGAGACAATAGAATTTCTCACTATTTGAAAAGAACCCTTCTCCATTGTTGGTGGGAGTGCAGACTGATGCAACCACTGTGAAATCAGTATGGAGATACCTCAAAGAACTAGGACTAGAGGTCCCATTTTTCCCAGCTATTCTCCTGCTGGGTATCATTCCAAAAGAATTTAAAAAATCATACCACAGCAATATATGTGCACCCATGTTTATAGCAGCACAGTTTGTAATAGCTAAAGCTTGGAAACAGCCCAAGTGCCCATCAACTGGAAACTGGATAAAGAAGATGTGGTTTTTTAAATAAAATGGAGTACTACTCAGCTATAAAGAATGAAAAACTAGAGACATTCATAGCTAAATGGATGCATATCAAAGCCATACTCTTAAGTGAAATAAATAGGACCCACATGTGTAAATACCGAATAGTTTCTCTAGTGTGAGAAACTGATAGTGTAAACAAGGGTTAAAATGATTAAAATGAATAATTGATAATTTGAAATAGGAAGAAAAGGTCCAAAGGGGTAGGGGAAGTGGGAGGGGAAGGGGAAAGGAAAGAGGGAAAGGAAAAATTATGAGAAGAGAAAAAAATGGAAACAAAGTCTATGTAAATAGGGAAGGGCGCACAGGTAATGGGGAAAAAGTAAGATCCAAGATACATCATGTACAGATACAAGCACCCAATGATAAATGTAAATGTATTGTATATCTAAAATGTACCCATAAAAGAATTTAAGCAAAAAAAGAGAATTTCTCCCTACAATCTGTATAATTTGCTAGAGCTATCATAACAAAGTACTGCAAGCAGGGTGACAACCCACAGAAATTCATTATCTCATAGTTCTAGAATCTAGAAGTACAAGCTCAAGGGGTTATCAGAATTAGATCCTTTGAAGGGTAATAAGGAAGAATCCATTCCCCACATTCTAATGGCTCGATAGCACTCCTCAGTGTTCTTCAGCTTGTACATGCTTTACCCCAATCCCTGCCTTCACCTTGACATGGCATTCCACCTATGTGTATCTGTGTTCAAACTGTCTCCTTCTCTGAGGAGAAAGTCACACTGGATTAGACCTCACCCTAATGACCTTATGTAGCTTCTAGTTCTTTAGAAAGTCTTTTATTTTTTTTTAAAGATGGTCACATTCCAGGTACTGAAGGTTAGGATTTTAACATCTTTTGGGGGGGGGGACACAATTCAAGATATAACACTCTCATATTTTAGAATCAGAAATTTTCAGTTTCTAGATTCCTTGTGCCAAATACTTCCATCACATTATTTAAGCCTCAGTCTCCAGAGAATGGTTGCTCATAGGTTACCTATATGATAGGTCATCAGTAATGATCAGTACTTGGTAAGCAGACATATGCTTAAAATAATCCATGAAAAGTCATCCACAAACCAGACTAAAAGTCTACTTAATATTTTCCAGAGGACCAGATCTGATTGTTCACCCAACAAGATTCTAGAAAAGAAAGCTTTTAGAGCAACCAAAATTAGAGAGGAGAGAACCATTTGCCAAGTATTAAGTGAAGAAAAATAATCAAAACTCTTCTGATTTCAAGCGGCAGAAACCACATTTACACCAACTTATACAAGAGAGAGAGAAGTAGAGATATGTATTGGCTTATGTAACTAAAAGATGCAGAACTTGAGAATGACTGCAGCCAGGAATTGAGCAGCTCTCCTCAGACCTCTTCCACATCTCCTTCCCTGCTACCTTCTGGGGTGGCCTTATTCCAGAGCTCTCAGCCTCACTGCTACAGACACTTTGGGCTGCATGTTTATGTGGGGAGTTATATGATATAGGCTGCTCAACAGATGTCTTAATCTCCACCAATAAAATGTAGTGACTTCCTCTCTCAAGTTAAGCTGAAAGCGTGTCCAGACACTGTCATGGCAGGCAGCTGAGAAAGGAATCTTGTTTTCGCATATGACAGCCTGAGGAAATTAATTCATAGCACACCTCTGGCTTACCAATTCCTACACACACAAAAGGCTTTCTTTGACAATAGAAGGTCCTAGTCCTAATATTAATAATCCTCTGTTTATCTTTCAAATATTATAACTTTATATTTTTAATATTTATACAGATGAGATAGGACAGGGACACAGGACACTGTGCAGTCCAGGAGAGGTCAATATATGAATTTTCCATGCTAGATGGAGACGTTATGCTATCTTCCATAGAAAAGTCTATCAATTTATATTATAGGTTTTCTTTTCTATTAGTTGCACTTAAAATTCTTAGAATTTTGACTTTTACCTAAATCTCTCATTTCAGTAGGGTTTAGGACCTGGTTTGGTTGATATCTACTTTGTACACATTTTGATTTAGGCTTAACAGCTTGAACAGCTTGAATTTTAAGTAAGGGAAAATTTTTAAGTAAAAGAGAAGGTATATTTTCCTCACATAAAAATCTAATCTGACAGTTTGGTTCACAGAGACACCCTTGTCCATATGGTCATCAAATGACCCAAATTCCTTCTATCTTATTTCTCTTCCATTGCCAAATCCACAAAGTCATCTCCAAATTCACAAGGTCAAAACTTTCTCACTATAGCCATGTCTGCATTCTAGCCTGTGGGAAGGAAATGAAAGAAGTGGACCTTAACAGCTTTAACTTGAGAACATGGGCCAGGCAATTATTCACATGGGCACCACTGTTATACCACTGACCTAGAACTTTGTCACAAGTAACATATAATTGTAAGCAATCCTGACAAAGCTAAGCTTTGAGTGGAAATATGCCAGAAAAAAACTCAGAGGGTTCTATTAGTAAAAAGAACATGAGAAAACAGGTGACACAGGACATTATCAGCTTCTCTCATGACTTCATAATAACACAAGAGCAGTTTTGAGGTAAGGGCTGATTTTGAATTCAGGAGAAGAAAAATAGGCAACCAAAATATATTAAGAAGATATTTGCTGAGTGTTTTTAACTATAACAATTGTCATTAATTCCATTTTACAAATAAAGAAATTAAGGGTCAAAGACATAAATTATTTTTCCCAAACATACAAATTCATAAATCTCAATGTTTGGTTTCAAACAGCAGATCATCAAAACTGATGCTCTTCATTAACCCACATTACATAGAAGCAGTCCCCCTACATGAGCCAAAGGTGGGCTCACAAGTCAAATGCGAAATGAGGGAAATTGAAACTAAAAGATCACAAAAATTCAACTCCAACAATTTTTCAAATCTGTATTATCTTAACCAGCAGAACTATATGAAAATGTAACTAAACAGAACTCTGGGTCTAATCCAAAGATCTAATTTTTCATGTTGTAATAGAGAATATTCAGACCAGTCACTGTAGTAAAAATCTTTGCTATCACTGTGCCAGTTAATCTTAATTGTCAATTTGACAGGATTAAGAGACTCACAGAGAGGAGACTGGATTGTGCACACACTATGATCATCAGTGGATTACTCCCTGCTATTCAAGCTCACTGTGCTATTGGGAGGCAGCCCTGGTGTAGACCCCGGTTACTGGGGCAGGTCTTTGGCAGCTGTATCTCTTGCTGCGCTCTGCTCCTGTGCTGGTTCCTGGCTGCTACAAAAGGAGCAGTTTTGCTTCACCACCTCCTTCCACCATGTGATTCTGCTTCACCACAACACAGCAATGAAACCTCCCACCTATAGACTGAAACTATAAGCCAAATAAAGCATTTCCCTCTTTAACTTGTGTATGTCAAACAGTTTGCCCCAGGAAAAAAGCTGAAACCAATATGATCACCTTTTTGTGAACTTTTCTGTATACAAAATTTGAGGGATGCACCTAGTCTTAAATGTCCTGCCCTCATGGAGCTCAGAGTATAGTTGAGAAAAGAAATCTGCAGCAACCCATTGCAACGGAGTTTGGAGAGTCTTGAAGCCAGGGTAACAAATTCCCCAAGGAGGGAGACAGGTGCAATTTCCTCCACTACAAAACATGATACCTGGTCTGTAGAGCTTTCAGAAGACATGCAGTATGTGTTTACTGGCACACTAATTTTTGACAAATCACCTATCTAGAAAACAACTTTTATTCTTTTCCAAAACTATCACTTCCATTTTAAAGTTCAAGAATCAAAGGCTCGGAAAGTAAATTGATGTAAACTGATTTTTCAAAGGGCAGATTCAGGTGCATTTGATCTCTGTAAGCCCAAAATTACAACTTGTTTGTTTTCCCACAATAAGTTAAATCCAGAATACCTTTAAAATTTGAAAATCCCGAAGTAAAACCCACCTGATCTGAATCCTCAGTTTTACCTAAATTAAAAAGTGTTGGGCCAGGGATTTAGCTCAGTGGTTTTACCACCTGCCTCGAAAGCACAAGGTCCCGAGTTTGATCCCTGGTACCAAAAAAAAAAAAAAAAAAAAAATTATTAACACCTGGAAAATTACTTAATCTCCTCAAACTGGGCTTTTTGTACATGGAACAGAGTTAACAGCCCCTGCCTGCCTCACCTGGTAGTGTGAGGATGACTAAAACTTGCTCTGCACATGAAGCATTTATAACAGGGCCAGGGACATGGTGAACACTCAGAATTTACCTGTACTTTTTATGGCTTTTTGCTTTAGTTTAGTTTTCTCTCATTTTCTTGAGCAGCTCTCTCACTTATGCATAGGTGAAAAGGGAGACTGTGCTTCTAGGTTTTTCTATCATTCCCCCTAGTCCCATCAAGAACTGACCAGCTAGCTTTGCATTACTCATCATGAGATATTCTCAGCATCTACCCTGATTTCTTTCAGGTGAGAGAGCATACCTAGAATTTCTTCATCCAGTCAACAAACCCATAAATATTTATTGAACATTAACCAGGAAAAGATCATGGTGCTAGGAATACATCGATAAATAAATCAGACAACACAAAGTAAACAAATGCATAATTAAATAAAATTAAATTTTGGATAGTAACAAGGATAATAAATCAAATAGAGTGCTGTTAGCAAGATGAGGGAAACATACTTTAAAAATGATGCAAAGAAAAAATACTGTGAAATTTAGATGACACTCATGAAAATCTTGGTATAATGAGAAGTCAAAGGAAAATACTCCAAGCAAAGGAACAGCAAGCACAAAGTCGCTGAGACAAAAACAAGCCTGACACACTTGGTGGGGTGGGGGTGGGGTGTAGTATTTCAAGCTCCGCCAGTTTCTGGCCAGGCATGCAAAGAAATTTAAAAGTCAACAACTCTTCTTAGTTCTGCTAGAGATATGAGGTCATAGGGAAAAGCACAGCCCCAAAATTAAATACACAAACTGGTAGGTACAGAAAATCGCAACGTACCAGAGCAGAAATCCTCCTGCGAACCAGTGATGTGGCCAGAAAAATCTACATTATAATTGATGAATTGGTGGCTACTCAACGTGAACAATGCTGAGAAATATCCAGAGGGACCCAAACATGTTGGAAAAAGGGGAGCTTCACTTTTGTAACTTCATCTCTTGGTGCTCTGAGATTCTCCCAGTAAACATGAAGGGGAAAAATCACTGTCCTAGGAAGAAGAGAAAGGAATTATTTTGAAACACGCCAGAGGATTCTGTTCTCCCTAAGGTCTGCACTCGGGTGAAGCTATTTAACAAGAGCCCAACCTACCGGATTTTTATCAGCCTCTAATCTGGAGGAATGGAAACATCCAACTACAGTCCCCACTCCAGGCCCCCCACCAACCTGTTGGACCTGGCAGTGGAAACGGGGCTAAAAATCTGGGCTGGGCATGTAGTCAGTGATAGAGTACTGCCTAGCATGTGTAACACTCTGAATTCAATCCTAAGTGCCTCAAAACACAAACCAAAAAAACATGTAAAATTGACACTCATTAGAAGACTGAAGCTTAATCACAGGGCCATAGAAAAATTCCCTCCCTCCATACTTACCACTACATTAATAAGATCCTATCCATAGCAGTTCCTTTTACCCAATACAGTGGACCCTTGACTTATGAACTCCATTGGTTCCCAAGGGCTGGATGTAATTAAGTCAATACAGCTGAGATCGGGATGTTTGGCTGGTACACACTATAGATAACAAGAGGCAGATGAATCTTCCATTAACCTAATTAACTCACGTTGTTCGTATGTCAGGCCAGTCGTAACTTGAGAGTCCACTGTATATCATGTCTGACGGTCAAGGAAAAATATCAAAGGCATACTAAAAACCCATAAACACAGGTTAGGAAGGGAATTAGTAACAGAGCAAGCTTCAGTGGATAATGTTGACAACATGCAAGAACAGATGGGCAATGTAAACAGAGAGATAGTGTACAAAAACCGAAATGAAAGGCTAGCAATGACATCAAGAATACAGTGGACCCTCAAGTTACAACCGGCCTAACATATGAACAATGTGGGTTAATTAATTAGGTTAATGGAAGATTCATCTGTCTCTTGTTATCTATAGTGTGTACCCAGGTAAACCATTCAGATCTCAGCTGTATTCACTTAGTTACAATCAGCCCTCAGGAACCGAACGAGCTCATAAGTCAAGGGTTCACTGTAACTTTTGGGGGGTTTTGGGGTTTTGTGGTTTTTTTGGTACCGGGGATCGAACTCCGGTCCTTGCCCTTGCAGGGCAGGCAGGGGAACCACTGAGCTAAATCCCCAGCCCTGGGTTCACTGTATCTTTGATGGGCTTGTTAGAATATTCAATATGGCTAAGAATTCTGAGCTTGAAGACAACTCAATTGAAATCTTGAAGAGAAAAGTAGAGAAAAAAAACTTGGGTAAATTTTTTAAAAATCAAAGAACTGTGGGACAATCACAAACAAGAACATAAAAAGGAGTAAAAACCAGAAAGTACAGAAGAAATATTTGGAATAATAAGGAAAAATCCCCCCTAAATTTATATCAGATACCATATCATAGATTCAAAAAGCTCAGAAATACTAAGTAAATGTTTGATAAAATAGGCATATCATTCAAACTACAGAACACTGGTGATTAAAAATGCTGAAAGAAGCTAGAGGGAAAACCACCTTATAGAAAAGCAAAGAGAAAAATTATATGACTTCTCGGAAACTGCACACAAAAAAAGTCAAGTGAAATATTCAGTCTTAAAAGAAAAAAATACCTAGAATTCTGAACTCTGAAAAATAATCTTTCAAAAGTGAAGGAGAATAATGACTTTCTGAAACAAACAAAAATGGGATTTTTTTTACCAGTAGATGTCTGGAAAGAAATGTTAAAAGCAATTTTATATTGAAAAGGAAAATTATATATGTCAGAAACCTAGATATACATAAAGAAAAAGCATTGGTAAAATGAAGGTAAAATTAAAACTGCCATTTGTCTATTCTTAGTAGATCTGACTGATAACTGTTCAAAATAATAGTAACAATGTATTTGATATATATGTATATATCACTTTTGTATGCTTATTTATAAGTGAAGTGAATGACAGCAGTGATACAAAGCAGGAGCAGGAGAAATGAAGCAGCATAGTGCCATTTGAAAGTGCCATTTGAACTAGTATATATATATATAGTAAATTCTAGGAAAACCCTCCAAAAAATTAAAGGAAAGAACAAGCAGTATATGATATACTAAAAAGAACATAAAAATGTAATTATATAAAATGCATTAGCTAAAACCATAAGAGACAGAAAAAGAGTAGAAGACAAAAATAGGAACAAAGAACAAGGGCAGCAAATAGAAAACAGTAACTAATACAGTAGGTGGATATTAATACCACCATACTGTATTAATAATCACTTTCAATGTCTGGCACTAAATTTATGAATTAAAAGGCAGATATTGTGAGAGTATATTAAACTATAAGGCTAAATTTTACATTAAGTGCAAAATACCATTTTAAATATAAATCATATAGTTGAAAGTGAATGGATATAGACAGATATATCATGCTAACACTAATCAAAAGAAAGTAAAAGTGGCTGTATTAATTTCAGACAAAGCAAATTTCAGAGCAAGGTAGGTTATTAGGGCTAAATAAAGCTAAAGGAGTCAGTTTGTTGAGAAGACTTTACAATCTTTAACAAAAATACTAACAGCATCAAAATACACTAACAACCTTAATGGAGACCTCAACAAAGAAGATACAGAGAGGGCAGATAAGCTTATAATGAAGATGCCCTATGCAATGGGGATCATGTGAATTAAAATAATGAGATAATGAAATGCACATACTAAAATGGTCAAAATCCAAAACACTGGCAACATAAGGTTCTGGTGAAACTGTAGAACAACAGAGATGCTCATTCATTTCAGTTAGAATTGCAGAGTAGTGTTGCCACTTTGGAAAACAGTTCAGCAGTTTCTTACAAAAGTAAACATTCTTGTACCATATAGTTCATCAGTTGTTCTCCTACTCCAAGGAGTTGGAAACTTACATTCACACACTCCAAGAGGATGTATATAGCAGCTTTATTAATAACTGCCAAAATTTGGAAGCAAGCAAATTGTCCTTCAGTAGGCAAACAGATAGTTAAACTGTACATTCAGGTGAAGGACTTTTTTACTCAAGCACTAAAAAGAAATGAACTATCAAGTCATAAAAAGAGAAGAAAGAAAATTAAATATGTATCACAAAGTTAAAGAAGCCAATCTAAAGAAATGAGTGTTATGATTCCAACTATATGACTTTCCGAGAAAGGCAAAACTATGGAGACAATAAAAATATCAGTAATTGCACATTGCCCAGGGTTATAGGAGAGGGGAGAGGGATGAATACACTGTGCATAGAAGATTTTTTAGACAGTAAAACTAATCTTTATGATGTGATATGGATATGTGTCATTACACGTTTGTCCAGACTGACAGATTGTATAAAACCAAGAGTAAACTGTAATAAACTGTATTCTTTAGGTGATAATGATGTGTCAGTTTAGGTTCGTCAATTATAATAAATATATCACTGTGCTGGGAGATATTGGTAATATGGGAAGACATACGTGTAGGGGGTGGGGAGTATAGGGAAATCTTTATATTTTCAAAAAATTTTCTGTAGATACAGAACTTCTCTAAAAAGAATCTATTTAAAAATAGCATTGAGAGCTAGAATTACCATGGATGACAATGAGATAAAAAGTTAAATAAAAATAATATTCTACAGACTTATAATTAAATCTACCACCAAAACTGAAGCTTCTCACTACATTCTATACTATTTTGCATGCTAGGCAAGCACTGTACCTCTTATATCTCAGCCCTTTTTATTTTGAAACAAGGTGTAAGTTGCCCAGGCTCAAACTCACAATTCCTGCCTCAACCTCTTGAGCAGCAGGACATCGAAAGGAGAATAGGACAGGAGTCTATTTTTTCCAATTGTAAACCCTTTAGTACTATTTTTAAATCATGTACGGGCTTTACTCTGATTTAAGTAAAAATTTTAAATCATGATTCCTGAATCTTGGTTAGTGATGTGCAATGGGGAGAGGAATAAAATTAAATTAAATTTATAACCCTGACATAATCTGACCCAGAAATTCCTCTTCTAGTAATATTTCCTAAAGAAATACTCAGAAATAAGGACAAAGATTTATATACAGGGATGTTTGCTACAGTATAAATTATAATAGTAAAAAGTTGGGAAGAACCTATAAAATAAATAATTTGGAGATGACTTAAATGAATTGTACTTTACCCATTAATAGAATATTAAACAGCCATTAAATCATTTTAGATGAGAGTTTATATAATATTCATATCACATCATTATGCCAGATAACTCAATTAAAAACACAGTGTGGTTGGATAACATGCATGCACAGAATTAAGCATCAGCAAATACATGGTTCAAAAACAAGAACAAACATTTTTGGACAAAACTGAGTGTCTATTACCAATATAACCTTCCTGCAGAATCTCAAAATTTATACTTATAAAAGAAAGAAAATAATCCCAGAAAGGAAGACTAAGATGAAAAAGAAATGGTCAACGAAGAAAATTTTAAAACAACAAGAGTAAATGTTAATGGAGCATTGATAGTGGGCTTTAAAAATATATACATAATATATATTTAAAATTCTATATTTGGCAAAGGAGCCAACCACCATCATTGGAGGAAAGATAGCCTATTTAATAAATGGTGTTAGAAAAACCGGATTTCAACCTGCCAAAGATTAAAACTAGACCCATACCTATCACCATGCACTAAACTAAGATTGAAGTGGATTAAAGATCTAAATATTAAGACAGAAACACTAAACTTTCTGGAAGATAAGTTAGGTAGAACTCTTG
>NW_004624878.1:2259618-2297789 GCF_000247695.1 Heterocephalus glaber | reverse complement strand
CCAAGTGCCCATCAACCAGAAACTGGATAAAGAAAATGTGTTTTTTTTATAAAATGGAGTACTACTCAGCCATAAAGAATGAAAAACTAGAGTCATTTATAGCTAAATGGATGCATATCGAGGCCATACTCTTAAATGAAATAAATAGGACACACGTGTAAATACCAAATAGTTTCTCTAATGTGAGAAACTGATAGTGCAAACAAGGGTTAAAATGATTAAAATGAATAATTGATAATTTGAAATAGGAAGAAAAAGTCCAAAGGGGTAGGGGAAGTGGGAGGGGAAGGGGAAAGGAAAGAGGGAAAGGAAAACCTATGAGAAAAGAAAAAAAAAAAGGAAATTAAATCTATGTAAATAGGGAAGGGTGGAGGGGGTGAAGGGCACACAGATAATGGGGAAAAAAATAAGAACCAAGATATATCATGTACAGGTACAAACACCCAATGATAAATGTAAACGAATTGTATACCTAAAAGTCAATCTGTGTCTACATTATGACCCCCACAAATTCATTGTAAAGTACATACCTTGAAGATTGTAAGTTAATTGATAAATATTTTTAAAAATCTATTTAGTTCAGGTTCCCAGTGTGAGAGCCACAAATCAACAGTACCCACCATGTAGATCTGGGAGCCTGACTCAAGAGCTGCTGGAGAAGAAACTTTGGAGTAAGTTGTAGCAATTTGTGTTTTAACAAGCCCTCCAGATGATTCTAACAATTGCTAAACTATGAAAAACGCAGTTCTCATGGGTTTAAAACCATCCTTTTAAAAAATATATGCCTAGAATACAATAGAATAAAATATCACTGTGTTGCAAGTAAGAAGGACAATTACTGTCTAACTGAAGTTTTGTTTTAGTTATAAGTGTGCATGCATCCAGAGTATGTGCATAAGACTTCTACACAGGAGCAGGAAATATATACTAGAATATTTCTACCAGCATTATGTATAATAGCAAAGGACTGGGAATATTTAGATGTCCACAGACAAGAGAGTAGACAAATAAATGCAATATATGGAGGAAATAGAATACTATATAGCAGTGTTAAAATTTGCGGGAGGGTATTGATTTAATGAGGCTTCTGCACCAAGCACCAATAGGCCAAACCAATATGGAGTTTACAGCAGCAGCTATAGTTAATTACATGTGGCTATGTAACAAAGTAAGCATTATCAAGTAAGTTGTCTCTACACAATATTTCTTTTTTCTATAAATTCTGTCAGATCATGTCATTGGTTAGAGTCTTCTGACCCTGCTTTGGTTTTTCATGCTGCTACATTGAGAATCTTTTTATTTACTTTGTTTAGCTTTGTTTCTGCTTTGTTTATACAGTACTTACTCAAATTGCTGCTGCCAAATTTTAAATCTAAGTTTTTCCTTTTAATGGCAGTGAGTAACAATAAGCTTCAGTGATATTTTTCAACATTAGTAAATTTGTTTCTGGTAGTGTTATGGATGAGCGAGTTAGAACAATAGAGATGCACCACACTCTGTGTCAGATTTGAGCCCGTTTATTATAGCCGGTGGCCGAGGGGGGCTAGCGCCCAGAAAGTTCTTTGGAAATGGGAACCAGTTTGATTTTGCCTTTTAAATCATATTTTTAGTTGGGAAGGGCTCAAGGGAGAGAGCAAGTGGAATCTTACAGAAGCAGAACCATGCCAGGTTAGTGGGGGGCACAAGGAAGTTTCACACACACTAGGTGAGCTACAAAACATCCCGCAACTGCAGCAAGTTTTCTGCCAAGTAGGATGTGGGGGTTTGGGGTGCTTTATTCATGTGCAAGCACTTTGTTCAAGCACAGGTATAAAATGGCATTGAAGCACAAGATAAAGTCAGGTTGGTTACATAATAGTTGAGAAAGAAGCAAGATTGGATAAATGTAAAATAGAAGCTAACAAAGTATTGCTAACATTCTATTTGTTTTTGAGTTTTTTAAATTTTTAACTTTTACATAAAACATAAGTTCCCCATATTGATGCTATACCATCTAATACCTGTATACGTCACAAAATACTTATTTTGAGTTTTGTTTTGTTTTTTTTTGGTACTGAGGATCAAACTCGGGTCCTTGCGCTTGTGCAGCAGGCGGCGAAACCACTGAGCTAAATCCCCGGCCAACGTCACATAATATTTAAATCAAGTTAAACACATATATCTCCCCAAATCGGTAAGAATTCTATGCTTTGAAAAGTTTCAAAATCCTTTCTTCTAGCTTTTTGAAATGCAAACACATACAATACAAACTTACTACCTATAATCACTATACTGCAACAGTATCCCAGGGCATCATTCTCCTGCCTAACAATATTCTAAGCCTTAAGCAAAGTGTTAGAAATACAAGGATTTTCAAATTATTTAAATTCTAAAATTATATACTATATATACTAAATTAAGTATATTTCATAATAAAATATAGTGGACTTTCAAGTTACGACCGGCCTGACATACAAACAACTTGGGTTAATTAAGTTAATGGAAGATTTATCTGCCTATTGTTATCTATATAGCATGTACCCAGATCTCAGCTATATTGACTTACAATTAACTTGAGTAACAACCAGCCCACTGGAACCAACTGAGTTTGTAAGTCAAGGGTGCACTGTATATGTAGATAGGAACATATTAAAAGTGAAGCACATGATTAAGCAGTGAGTAGTATCTATCAATCAAAACTGAACTGTGGTAATTTTAAATTTCTACCTTGCATTCATTTGTATTTTTCAAGTTTTCTTATCTGAGCTTGATATCCTTTTAAAATCAGAAACTAGCTGTACTGATCATTTTCCTCCTTGGTCACCTTCTCAGAGAACATAACCCTCCCTAAATTCCCTGCTTAGGGTCTGGCTGATTTCATGACCCTACCCTGTCCTGATGTCCCCAGCCATGGGCTGATTATACCCTGACTCAGTATCTAATCTGAAGGATGCTCATCCAGTTTAGTTTAAATAGCTTTGGAAATACACAGGGACCGCCATAATCCTGTAAGGAATGTTCAGGCACAGATGAAACAGGGACAACACCTGATGGATGTGAGAAAAGCTGGAAGGCCATCCAGGGACGGTGTCACCACTAAGGCAGGTGAAACCAAGTGCAAGAAGTTATTGCGCTCCAAAACTTCAAATAATCAGCAAAGAAGAGCCAAGGAAATGCAGCTGCCCCTCAGAAGGAGCATCAAGATCAGTCCTGGAGAAAGGGATGAAGGCATGTGGGTTGCTTACTTCCTATCCTATTCCAATACACTTTAGACCAGTGGTAATTTCCTGCCCTTAGTTATGCAGCAGATAGTCTCTTGTTTTATTACAATAAACTTTTAAAAATTTAAACCAAGTATCTTGGGTTTTCTTTCTTTCTAATATAAAAACTTTATTTAGACTGGTAATACTATGTATTTTTGAAGGCATATCCTATGCACCATTTATTCACCCATGCTTAGTAACAATAGCAAAGAAAAAAATAAAAGGTGCAACTACCAACTTAATGGGTTGCATACAGATACCCGAGATATATATTCAATAATAATCCCCCATACCTGTGAAAGTGGTCTCATGTGGAAAAGGCTTTTTGCAGTTGTCATTGAGGTAAGGATCCCGGATAATGTCACCTTGTATTCAAGGTGGGCCATAAGAATGGTGACTGTTGGCCATATAAGAGACAAGATAGAAAGGTTTCAGATGCAGAGAAGAAGGACAAATGAAGAAGGTGGCAGAGTTTGGAGGTATGCTTTTGGAGTTCTGGCCTCCTAAACTGTGAGAGATTGAATAAATTAAATCTGCTTGTTGGTCAAAAATTGTTATAGCAACCACAAGAAAGTAATATAGACAGTATTTTTTAAAGTCACTAGAAATTTGATGTTTTCATTTGCTGGAGACCCATGTAGTCAGGTTTAAATACCCACCTGCCCAGTGTGTGACATAGGCCTGAGAAAAAAATACATTAAGAGACAGCTAAGAGAGAAAGTGGGGTGCCAGGATGACCAATGCTGGTGCAACCGACAAAGGCACTGGCCACTCCCTGGCACTGACTTTCATTGGCAATCAACTGGGGTAAAAGCGATGTGTGGTTTCTATGGAAATTGTAAACACGGCTCATAAAGGACAAGATAGAACATCTTTGAATTAGGAACAGAATAGACAAAATATTATTGTTGTAATTAGAACAGTGTCCTTCTAGTCTGAAGGTTTTAGTTGTGGGAATGGAATTTGGGTACAAGTTACTCTGATATCAACACATAGGTTTTGGCCAGACTCACTTCTATAAACAAGCCAATTGTGGGGTTAACTCTTTACAGCCTGCTTTGGGCATAATCAGTATTATGGTTCTCAGCATTATTCATTTGAATTTGTGGACAAGTACAATGTATGCCATAATATTGAATGATTTATATGTATGAATGTATTGGCCACCTTTTTAGACCACACTTGGAGAACTTCTGATACACAAAGTAACAGATAACAGTTTGAACCTGATCTAGTTTCAATCCAGAACCTCAGAAGATTTAAGGAATCCAAGAGAATTGTTTCTCATGAAGAAAATGCTGTTAATAAAAGCAAAAAATGAAAAATCTCGGAGAAGTGTAGCAAATGAAACCCATGTAAATAAAATTCATTGTTTCTCTTTGATTCCATTCCTTTTTCTGGTTGACCCAACAAACAGCACACATGATGGGCAGAACACTTAGCAGCAGATCAACCCTGGACACCCAGCTGACGATGGACAACAACACCATCCTGGACACAGGACAGGACAGGACACAGCTGCATTTCCCCCTGGGCATCCTTCCTCCATTGAACTCCTAAGCCCTGAGGGCACAATCCTGGAACACACACTCTACTTTTCCCATAGAAACCTGGCTTCACATTTTAACCCTTTCAAGGGCCAAGGACTACAGCTCACAGAAGACAAGAGTTGTATTGCTGATTGGGTGACAGAAAACATTGCATTTGGAGGTGTCAGATGAACAGTGTTGACAAACATACCAGTTCATGAAAAATGACCACTTCTAGTGAAGTAATCAGGAGATGGGCCATTAGTGGACTTGGGGCTTTCATCTTGTATTTACTGAAGGGCAAGAATGAAATGTGAGAGGTGGGGGAAAGCGAGAGCAGGAGGAGAGCATAGGGAGTTTGACTACAGCAGAGGGAGAGTGCTCTGCCCCCTGGTTAAAATGGGCTGGTCCTGTCCTTGCTGCTACCCTTGTGGACCCACTCCCACTGCCATTATGAAAGCAGGGAGGACAAAAGGAGAACAAGAAGAGAGGAGAAACAATATTTTTTTAAAGAGAATTTTAAAAGTAATATTAAAAATGTGAAATTAAGAGTTGTGTAGGAGAAAAACATAAGGTAAGAATGAGCATATAAATGTAAACATAGATGAAACAGGAAGAATTTTTAGATAAAAGACAAAAATCAGTGAAATAAAAGATAAAGATCAACAGGATTAGTGGGTCCAAAGACACAAAAGTAAAGGACATAGACAGTCATTGTTAAAATCTAAATAAACCCTGTAATATAAAAAGTGAAATGTAAAAGAAGAATTAAAACATATTAATTGTGATAAAAGTAGCACTCTAAGGAAGATTGTGGAAAAGTTTGGGATTAAAAATACAAACAAAATGCTTGATGGTTTGATAGAGATAATAGAGAGGGAAGCAGGAGGGAAGGGATGTGCAGAGACAGAGGCTCCCATCATTTGTCTGTGCCGCTCCACCAGGACACTTGTTTACCTTCTGCACCTGGCTAATGCTTCTTCATCACTCACAGCTCATCTCAGGTACCACCTTCTTCAGGACATGAAACACACACACACACACACACACACACACACACACACCACACCTTTCTTCCTCAGCTAAGTACTTCCCTCTGACCCAACAGCACCCTGCATATCCCTCTCATCAACATTTCTCTTACTTGGCTCTCCACAGACACTTATGATGCTTTCTTTTCAATACAAAGAAGTAATGTTGCAATCTTTTTTTCTAGTAGAAAAGTATTAATAATATAAAAGGCTTTATCAGCTCTTGAAGAATTTTTATTATATCTATTCAATATATACCAGGTGTGGTGGCCCATGCCTATAATCCCAGTGCCCAAGCACCTTGGAGGCCAAGGCAGGAGAATTGCTGGGAGTTCAAGGCCAGCCTGGGCTACATAGCAAGACCCTATCTCAGAACAAAACAAAACAAAATATATCCATTCATTCTGTGCTTCTTGTTCACTCTGTTCCAGACTCAGAAGGCAGTTACACCACAAGCTCCTCATGCTAGATCTGTGAATATGGATCTAAGATTAATAAAAATCCATCGCTGTTCTCAAACAATTAATAAATAAGAAGCAGAGATCGTTTAGTAAACAAAAATTACAGCAGAGTAATTTTTCAGTAAACTCACTTTAATGTCACATCCACAACTTTGAGTCATTTTATGCTGGTAAAAGCTTTTATTCTATGTTCCCAGAGCCACAGACCTAAATGGCATTTTGAGTTTCCTTCGGTAAAGATTTTATAATACAGTGTTCGAAAATAGCAGTTTTATTTTCCATTTGAGCCATCTCGGGAAAACATTAAATGGGTGTAGTATGAGACGCTCCATGACCAGCCAGCTTATTTCACCAGGGCAGGACATGGCTGAGCTGGAGTCACTGAGGCCAGGTAGCCTGTAAATTCTTATGAACAATTCTAAAATATCTTTGCTTCTGAGCACAGGCACAGGAGGCAAAACTCCACAGTTTATCTACATAAATAAACTTTATTTTATGAGATGTTTCTTAGCTGTATTTTATGACTAAAAGAAAAATCAATAATATAAATTCCAAAAAGGGTTCCTTAAGAAAAATAAAACTGTTCTTCTCAGACTGAAAACGGTTTATCAAAAGACTAGGAGTGGTGAATGAAGTTCAATGTTTTATTAAATTTATTTACACAATCTTTGAAATTTTCACTGTTTATAACAAAAAGAACTCCTCCCTCCCATGATAGTTTTAATGGATGGAATTTGCTGTAACTTTGTTATATATAAATTTGTATGGATATACTGTGGTCTGGATGTGGTTTGTCCCCCAGGGGTACATCTTTTGGATGCCTGGCCCACATGGTGATGATACGGGATACTGGGAAATGGTAGGGACTTGAAAACGTGGGATCAAATGTGAGGTCCTTACAACTTGAGGGGAGGGAGACTGCCCTTGAAGAATTTAAGATAGCTCTCATATGACCCTTGAGTTCTCCAAAGGATTCTTTTGAAAGCTTGATCCTGCCTGGCCGCCCCCCCCCCCGCATTGTTTTTTGCTTCCCGTATTCACATGTGATCACTTGCTCCTGCACATGCTCCTGTCACTGCCATCTGTTACGATATGACTTAGTTGAGAGGTGCCTCACCAGAAATTAGTCAAAGCAGATATCGGACCCTTCAGCTTCCTAGAGTGAGCTAAATAAACCTCTTTATAATGTTAGGCTGCCTCAAGTATATCATTAGAGTGATGGAAAGCAAACTAAAAGATGATAATTTTGGGAGAGTCTCTAGAACTGTATTTCAAAGTACATTAATTAGTACACCACAATTGACTTGTGCTTTAGGTGAAATTTATCAACATTCCTCCTTTTTTGTGATAAGAGAATTGATAAAGTGATGCATTCCCTAGGATTTCAAATCAGAAGGCTGGGACATTCCCACTTCTATGGCTTAGTGACTTGTTACTCAACTTATCTGTTCTTTAGTTCTTTAAAAGGTGATGTGACTGTTAAGCTTAATTAACTTGATTTGCTTGAGAGCTACACATGGGATTAGTAATATATACTTTGGGGTGTTTCTGGGTGGGTCATGAAGACATACCTTGAGTTGTATATCTGGTGCCTCATCCCTACCCCTCTGGCATTGTTCCTCTGCTCTGCTTCCTGGCCATTGTGAACCAAGCAGTTTTGCTCCACAACACCCTTCTGCCATTTTATTTCTGCTTTAGAACCTGGTTATCGTGTACTGAATCCCCTGAAACTGTGAGCCAAATTAAACTGCTCCTTCTTTAAATTGTGGGTCTTGGGTATTGAGTTCTAGATAAGAAATCTGCCTAATACAGGTGGATATGAGAGTAATGTACATCTTACAGCATTGTAATAATCTCAAGCAATTACATATGTGAAACTCTGCTAACCAAATGTCAATGGACAAATATAAGGGTATAGTTAGCTGTCACCGGAATAAAGTGGTCAGAAAACCCAGTATAATTCCCTAATTGGAGCAAAGGAATTGGCACCAAAAAAATGACATCAGGAATCTCAAATATCATCTTGCGCTCAACAAATTGCTGCTTACTACTGATATAAGGTTCTTCACTTTAAAAAATACAATTAATGCCAGTCTGGGATTTAGGAAGAGGGAGAATCATGGTGATTTGTAGAACAGTGAAAAAAATACCCTGTATAACACTATAATGGTGGATACATGTCATTACATATTTAGGAAACCTATAGGATATACAATAAAATGAATGAATCCTAATGTAAACTACAGAATTAAATTAATAATATATCAATATAGCTCATCAATTTCAACAAATGTACCAGCTAAGACAAATATACAAAGACAAATGTACATCTAACAAATGTACATCTAAAACAAGATGTTAAAAATAGAGGAAAACAAGGTTGAATAAAGAGCACATGGAGGCTCTCTATATTTTCACTCCATTTTTCTGGTAAACCAAATACTGCTCAAAAAATTAATAAAATACATTAATTTGTTTTTTGGTACTGGGGGTCAAACTCGAGTCCTTGAGCTTGCAAGGCAGACAGAGGAATCACTGAGCTAAATTCCCGGCCCAAGTTTATTAATTTTTAAGTAGAGGAAAAAGATGATGGATACTAATGTTAAAATAAAAGAAACATAATACACTATTATTATGTCCTTCTATTTCTATATAAACAACCACTCCAAATTTGATGACTCAAAAGCAGTCATTTCACAATCTGTGTCACAAAGTGGGCACAACTGAGCAGGTGGATATCTGGTGCCTTGGTGGGGAAGAGCAGAGATCTGGGCTCAGCTATCATGCTCTTCTTCCCCTAGGAGTTTCAGGCTTTCTCCACATGAGGTCTGCAGCAGGATAGTTTATCTGGAAGCTCAGGTTCCAATAGTGGATGCTCCAAGAGACAGAAACTGTCAGTCATGTCAGGTTGTAGCCTGTAAACTTGCACAACATCACATCTGCGATATCTGTTATTGAAAGCCATCATGGATCTTGCTTTGATTTGTGGGGAGGAGACTCAGAAACTATCTCTCAGTGAGAGAGATGTCACAAACTTAGGGGCCATCACCGATCTATTGCAACCATTCTATAGAATCTGAATCTTATCCTATCAAAAAAGGGAGCTACTGAAAGATTTTAATCTAGAGAAACTCATATTAAATCAATCAAAGCAGTATGAAGCAGAGACGAGGAGGAAGAAAATTAGAAAATGACATCCTAGCATTCATTATCACAGAATTTTTACTTTGTATTTTTAAGTGGCTTCTTCAGAGGGGATTGAAGCTCACTTCACTGACCTGATTTGAAAGACAGTCATTTGTAGCTGTTAAGTTATTGACATTATTTCAACTGGTAGGCTTTGATGTGTAGCACATTTGTCTCTCCAGTTTGATGATAAGCTTATTGAAAAGAAAATTGTTGAACTCTAAAGCACCAAGAATTTTCTAAGTGCTGAGAAAATATTTATTGATTGGTTGATTCTAAAAGGAAAATAAAGGACTCCTTCAGTCAACAAATATTTATTGAAATTTTACCATGTGCAGACATTAGCCAATATGCTTGCGGTACATCAGTGAAAAAACAGTAATGCATCCCTAAATGAGCTAACATTTAAAATCTACAAAACTCAGAAGAGAGAAGAAGGATCTCCTGGAAGTGCTCTGCACAGGCGATCTGTTATCCTTTCCCATAGCTCTCACCTGAGTCAGAAACTTCTCTCTTCTATAAACTACAAGTGACCTTGGAGTCAGAAATTACTTTGCCTTGGTAAATAGACAATTATTTTACTCAGCACTACAGTGTCTATAAGTCAACTGAGACAATCAAGTAGCAGTAGGGTATCAATCTAAAGAGAGAATCTTGCCCTTGCAGGCATTTCTTCATTAAAAAGCACAGCTGCAACAATTATTATGATAGCAAAATCCTAATTGCACTCAATTGCCAACAAGGAGACTTCCATTTATGCCTTATCCAAGGCTATTTATTTTTTGCCATTCTCCAACCTGTGTACATATCCCCTAAATAAAAGGGTTTCTAAGTTTTTGCATACACACATTCCAAATAAGAGATACCTACACTTGACCCAAAGCAGTACATAAGGACTAGGAACAGGCAGAGAAAAAGCATAATATAAATATTGTAAAAACAGAAGGTTTGCTATAAAGATCAAAATCAAAGATACAAATCACCATATGCTACAATCATTCTGCCTTCTCGTCTACATTTTAAAACATATTTAGAAAAAGTACATTGGTAAGCACAGCTTTGAAAAAATCAAATATCATAAATTTAATCATATAACAAATTAACCCACCTGGAAAGTATATGAAGTACTGTACATGTCTACATATTGACAACATTATCTGGTTTTCTTATTTTTTAATCCAAACTACATTTACTATCTACTGTATGCCAAGCTTTCTTCTAGGAACTAAGAAGAAACGATCAAGAAAACAGTGTCTCTCATCCATTAAATATTCACAATTTTGGGAAAGATAGATATACACTGGATATAAATAGAAAATTTAATTTAAAATTGTGTGATTTGTTAACAAATTAAATTTTACTGTCATGATGGAAGTATAAATTGATTGAAGTAACTCTAGAGTGTATTTTTTATGACACTTATCAAAAGCTTTCGATACATGCTTATTCCAGTAATTTTGTTTCTGGGAGCTCATCCTAAAGCAAAATAATCATGAATTTGCACAAAAATTTATCTAACAGAAATGTCATCATGCCATTTTTATACTTACATTTTATAGTTAATGATAAAGCATGGATATGTTGTCAAATGCTTATTTTCTTAAAGAGAAACAATGTGCATAATAGAATGCTATTTTAAAAATCAGTTTTTGGGAAGAACTGGCAAGAACCATCCCTCATTGTCCCCATCAGTCGGAGGCCAGAAATCAAAAGAATTTAATCATAGTTGGCATCATTTCTTTTGGCACCAAAAAGAACATCCATTGACAACCAGCATGGTTGTTCTTGTGATTTAGCCAACTTTCAGGTCTGGTGAGAAAGAGCCAAATGCTTCTCAGCATAGTAATGGGGCAGTTTGTTGTTCACAAAGGACAAAACACAAAACCCAAGCTGATAGGAAAAAATGTCATTTCCTTATTACCAAATCAGCCCGAAAAGAGGAAAATTAATTCTTGTCATTCTGAGAAGGGTGTACTTTGTAGGTGAGTTAGTTAAGGGAAGCTGCTCTCCAAGGTGAAGAACTGAGCATGTATTAAGAGACTGGCATTCATTCATTTTCGCAGGAGAAAGCCCTGGTGTCCTCCATTGTCTGCTACCATGCGGTGCAGAAGTCAGTAATCCATGGCCCATCTGACCAAGTCCAGCCAACTCTGCTTTTGTGTGGCCCACAACTAAGAATAATTTTAAATTGGTAAAATGCTTCAAAAAATTAAGAATGTTAAATTATAGGAAATTCAGATTTCAGTGTGCATAAACAAAATCTTACTGGAACACAGCCATAATTCTCTTGTTTTTATGTTGTCTGGGGCTGCTTTCTGATACAAAGGCAGAGTCAAGCAGTTGTGACAGAAAGTGTATGACCCCCAAATCCTAAAATATTTCTTATTTGGTCTTCTTCAGTAAAGGTCAGCTAAACCCTGCTGTAGTGGAAGAGCTTCAGTGGGCATCTCAACAAAGCATAGTAATGCATTTTCAACACCTCCAGTGTATTGTTGATCACAACAGAAACTGTCCCATGTATGTTAGCAAAGATTCTCTCCTTTCAGGAATAAAAATGAGAGGAAGCCCTAATAAATCCAGCTTATATATAACTCTAACACAAGCATCAATATCCATTCCCACCCCTCAGCCCCATTTCAAGGGTCAGCTCCCTCTAAAATACTCAGGAAAATAAAGCTTTTGCTAACTTTCTCAAACTGTTCACTCAAGCAGCTCCTCCTGAAAAACAGCCTCTCTTAGGTCTGCGATGAGCCCCTGCACATCTGCTGCTGCTCTTCACCAGGAAATCTCTCCTGCACAAATGTCCTGTCCAGCACTCTGTCCTTTTATTCTCAATAATACTAAGTAAACCCATAGAGACACAACTTCTCTTCCCAGCATTTAACCTCTTTCCGAAGTGTTTCCTTCATCTCACATCCTCTATGCAGACCTCTCTCAATTCCTTGAAAGCAAAAACTGATCTTTCTCCAGTGTCCACTTCTGTTTTCTTCCTCTACCCAGGAAAAACTCTTCCCTACATCAGTTTAATGCAATCTACTGCTGTAGGGGGTCCAGGGTATTCCAACAGGATGACTGAGTATGGCATGGCATCTCAGATCATGCAGTGGTGGGTGACTTTGAAGTTCAAAGTCTCAAATCAAATGACATGTCTTCTGTTAGGGACTATAAGTGTGTGTCCCTCAAAATCATATATTGAATCCCTAACCCCCAATATGATGGCTAAGAAGTGGAGTTCTTGGTAGGTAATTATATTTGGTCATAAAGATAAAGCCTTCATGATGAGATTTTTTCCTTTATAAAAACAGGAAGAAAATATCTGCCTCATTTGTCTGTCTTTTCTCTCCTCTTTTTTACCTCTCCTCCCCATATGTGTGTGTGTGTGTGTGTGTGTATAGCCACATGATATAGACATAGATATCCATAGACAAACAATGAGTGAAGGCCATGGGAACACATAGTGAGAAAGTGGCCAAGTGGCCATCTGCAAACCAGGAAGAGAGATTCCACCAGAACCCCCCATTCTAATAGAAAATAGATGTCTCTTATTTAAGTCATTTGATCTTATGTGTTTTGTTATTAGTAGCCCAAGCAAATTAAGATACAAGTTAGTGCTTGCAGAGTGGTACAGTCATAGCAAATGCCTAAAAATATAGAGACCTCTTTCAAACTCAGTAATGGATAGAAGCTCTATGAGTTGCAAGAACACGTGAGCCAAGGCCAAGATTGTCATGAAGGGAATGTTACAGGTGATTTTGATGAGGACTCAGTAAGAGAAGGAGAGTTGTAAAAACTTCTATCTTCTTAGAGAATACATAAACAATCAGGAACATAATACTGGTAAAAATATGGATGACAGAGACCACTGTGGTAAGGTTGTAGGGTAGGACCATTGCCTCAGTTTCAACAGGCCAAATGCCAGCTGTCTAGAAACTAGTTATTAGACAATGAATAAAAGGTGACAAAGAAAATAAAGATAAATTTAAAAAAAGATAAATAAAAGAAAATAAAAAGTGACCAAGAACTTGTCTGAATTGTGTTCATGTTTTACCATCTTGTGGAAAGAAGAAATCACAAGCAATGAAAAAGAAATTTCTGAACAAAGGGTTGAAAGAGCAGCTTGCTTCCTTCTGACTGTTTAATATAAAATACAAAAACAGAAAAATTAAGAAGAAATTGTTTGGGACACACATGTATAAATACTGAATAGTTTCTCTGGTGTGAGAAACTGAAAGTGTAAATAAGGAGTAAAATGTATAATAGGTAATGTGAAATAGGAAGAAAAGGGGCAAAGGGGAAGGAAGTGGGAGGGCTAGGGGAAAGGATAGAAGGGAATGGGATTAATAGGAGAAAATGGAAAAATAGGAATAAAATCTTTGTAAATAAGGAGGAATGGAGGGGTTGAAGGAAGGGCTGGGCAAGGGTGAAAAATAAGAACCAAGAGAGATTATGTAAAAGTGCAAATTTCCAATGATGAATGTCATTATATTGTATACCTAAAATGTACCAATGATTAGAATGAATAATCGATAATGCAAAATAGGAAGAAAAGGTCCAAAGGGGTAGGGGTAGTGGGAGGGGCAGGGGAAAGGAAAGAAGGGAAAGGAAAAATGCTGAGAAATGGAATAAATGGAAATAAAGTCTTTGTAAATAGGGAAGGGTGGAGGGGTGAAGGGAGGGCTAGGAATGGGGAAAAAATAAGAACCAAGATGCATCATGTAAAGGTGCAATTCCCAATGAGAAATGTAATTGTGTTGTATACCTACAATGTACCAATAAAAGAATTTAACAAAAAATAATAATAATATACATAAATTTCTGAGGAAAAATTTTAAAAAAGAAGGAATTCTTGGGGCCAGGGATTAGCTCAGTGGTTCTGGAGCCTACCTCACAAGTGCAAGGTCCCAAGTTTGATCCCTGGTACCAAAAAAAGAGAAGGAATTGTTAAGCAAAAGTGAACAAGAATTTAAAGATTTGGGAAATTCTTAGCCTATCCATATGGTAAAAAAATACCAAGACTAGCCAAGCGTGGCACATATCTATAATCTTAGCATTTGGGAGACTGAAGCAGGAGGATCATGGTGAGTCTGAGGCCAGCCTGGGCTATAATAGTGAGTTTAAGACCAGTCTAAACTACATGGTGAGACTCTGTCTCAAAAAAAAAAAACCAAGACTGTAGCTGAACAATGATTTCATAAAGAGATTATCACAGATGCAAACCATCGACCTATTCAACCACCCCAAGGAAACATTACCAGTTTGAACTGAAGGAGATGAAGAGGATAAAATGAAAGAAGGCTGCCCAATTTCTTACATCCTACAGGACAAGTTCTATATATGTGAATGTCCACTATTTGCAACAAGACTGACTTTGAAGGTGAGTCAGAGATCTTCAGAGATTTCTCCTTGGTTTCAAAGAGTAGGACCAGAGGCGGGGATATAGCTCAGTGCCTGGCAAGTGCAAGGTCCTGATTTCAATCCCTGATTCCAAAAAAAAAGAATAGGGCCATTGCCTCAGTTTCAGTAGGCCATATTTCAGCCATCCAGAACTGTGGAGCAGGGCTCCTACAGCCTTGAGTGCTTGACCTTCACCCTGTGAGATCCTAAGGTACAATCCCACCTAAAAGAGCTATAGGTATGAGAATGCCTCTCCAGTTGGTCCAGGAGGCAAATAATCAAACCAGATAGGACAATTTTAGAGACATACTGTCTAACAGTATTTGTCCTAGTGGGCTTTGGACTTGCTTTAAAAATGGCACTCTTTCCTTCCAATTTTTCCATTTTGGAATGAGTATTTTTTTATTATCTCACCATTGCTGTGTGTGTCTGTGGGTAGTACTGGAGATTGACCCCTGAGCCTTTACACTGTTCTATATCCCCAACCTATTTTTGTAGGTGTTATTGTTGTTGTTTCAAGACAGGATTTCACTGAGTTGTCTAGTCAGGACTCTCAAAATTGCAATCCTCTTGCCTCAGCCTCCCAGAATGCTGGCATTACAGGCATTCGCCATTGTACATATATATATGGTTTCAAAGATTCAAGCTACAGAGGAATTTTCCTTTGGGATGAATGGTACCTGAGGTCCCATTCATATCTGATTTAGATAATATTTAAGTGAGACTGAACTTTAGACTTTAGATATGATGCTGAAATAAGTTAAGGCTTGAGGGATTGTTGGAATGGAATTAACGTATTTGTCATGCAAGGACATGAATGTTGAGGGGTTCCAGGTATTATGCTATAGACTGAATATTTTTGTCTCCTCAAAATTTGTATGTTGAAGCCTTAACCCCTACTGTGATGCACTATGGAAGAAGAGATCTTTGAAGCTCATATACCCTTGACCAAGGAAACTGTCCTTCTTTATTGGTGGTCATCCTCTTAGACTACAGCTTTGGGAGGGTCGAACATGGAGCAGTGAAGGAGGAAAGAGACACCCACCTAGCCAGTCAGATCAGCTGAATCAACGCTGGCAATCAATGGGGTGAGAGATGTCTTAGCCAGATCACTCTTACAGCCAAGACATTTAGGAGGTCATTAGGGTCACAATGTCAGAGAGAAAGCACTGGGGATGGATGGTATTAATGCCTTTATATGAGAAAGACCAGAGCTTTCTTTCCCTGATATATGAGGATACAACAAGAAGGTGCCCAAGTGCAGGCTAGGAAGAGAGTCTCTCATCAAGATCCAGCACCTTGATCTTGGACCTCCCAGCCTCTAGAATAGTGAAAAATAAATGTATGGTTTAAACCACCTAGTCTGTGTTATTCTGTTATGTTAGTGCAAGCTAAAATAAGCTCTAAGTACAGCATGAGATATAACCTCAAACTAGTTGAAACAACTAGCATATTGACTGTCTACTGTGAATGGAAACCCAGAGGTCTGAGTGCCCTTTGTGCTCTCAGACAATTCAATTGTGCTATTAAGGATTGTTCTTTCCTTCACTCTACATAAAAATCTCCCATGTTAGCTTCATCCTAAAAGTGATCTCACATGTCTTCAAGTGAGCTATCTCTGACATTAGAATTTCATGCTTTCTTGTATATATGTTGAACAAGAGAAAGAAGGAACTCTTCTATATTCATGGAATGTATGTTTTTATAATTTGATTGGTCAAAATAAGTCATCAATCAATACCTGATTCAGCAGTAGTCTTCAAACAAAGTTCATTTGTTAAATAACTAATCAGTAGTAAACTCACCTACAATAGGGTCAAATTTCCATGAACTAGAAAACTGAGGTGGATACCTGAACCAAGGTTCTGTTAGAAAAGAGGAAAAGGCGAATAAATGACAGGTAGGCAACAACATTACTTGTTGCACAGAGTTATAGCTAACTCATTATGGTACATTTTTGTCTATGAATTCATGTTCTGAGGTTCACTAAGAACTCCATTTTACACAAAACATTGAATAATCTGTCAAAGAAAAATAACTGTCTAAAAATGTTTGCATGTATTAAAACATCAATAAAAAGCCAAAAGATGCCATATATCATATCTCAGAGTCTAATTACAACCTCACCAAAAAGAACTTCTAGGTTCAAAATAAATTTCTAAAGTCTAAAGTGTTGTCAGTTTCAAACTGAAGACCAAAAATGTGTATAATCTTTATGGTTAATTATTTACCATTTTTAGTACTTTAACCATAGCTTTCAGTTAATTTTCTCTGGGTTATCAGAAAGTCAGTACATGAACTTTCTTTTTCAGTATTCCTTAGGGCAGTTTAACCTTGCTTCTATCTAACTGTTGAGAATAGTAAAAAAAAAAAAAAAAAAAAAACCATTATTAATGGGCTCTTGAAATCCCAATCTCAACCCAGAATGTAGAGAATATTATTTATGAGTCCTCCCATAATCGCTGATGACCTCAATCAGAACTTGAACTCAATAAAAGACTAGGTCTCTAGTAGATAACCTACCTCTACAATATAAGTCAAAAGATTAAAACTAACCCAAGCAAACTAGCTTAAAATATAATAGCAGTCATTTAGCATTGACCCCTCAGATTGAGTTCTTAAGGCTGCTGCTCATACAAATTATAAGTACTTTGATAATCTTCATGTTTTCTCTCACCTTTGTGTTTATTCAAGTTCCTCTAATTATAAGCTGGTCCACCTTTCTCTCATTCATTATCATATTTAGGTTTAATTGAAAAAGTAATATACTCATAATTTATAAATGGTCTTTGGACAGTACTTCACTATAGTAAAGCAATTTCCTGACTATCATTAATGACCAGACTGATATCTTTTTAAAACTGAACAATGGATCCATTAAAATTAGTATTCACCATCTGGGTCTCCTTGAAAGCATGTTTGAGGCCAAGCTGTTATTTTTGTAAAAGAAAAGAAAAGAAAATGGGCCAAGCTGGAAGCACCCATTAGACCTACAACATATATGAATAAAAATGTTTCTGATAGGTCATGCACTTGATTAGCCTCTAACAGTCAAAACTGCAAGTATTAGAGATGAATTTTTAGCAGTTTATAGAGCAAAGTCTTAGAGCAATGAAAATTACCCAAAAGATGAATCAAAGGCTGACTGCATCTGATACATGTCTGTTGAAAGCAATTTTTAGTCATCAAGTAACCGGTATTTTGAACATAAGACATCACTGTGATTGTGTGACTCTGTGCGGCTTTCCACCCAGAGTATTATCAAAGCAGAGTCTGAAAAAGGCTTCCTCCCCTGAATCCCATCTCTGATAGGGATATATAATCTTTATCCAATTACTTGACCTCTGTATGGATTACTTTTTTTTATCTGAAAAATAGGGATAATAACTATTACAATAACTTCTTTATAGTCATTTGTAAGTGTTAAACAAGGTAATACAAGCAAAGTACATAAAACACTTAGCACATTGTAAACTTTTTCTAAGTGTCATCTATTATAATCAATTTAAATAAAGAAGTATATCAATTAAATATTAAATGAAATTATTTTTGTACTTTTTATTTTACAAAGGTGACCTCAATTTCCACAATTATTTAATGAATTATATTAATTATTATGATTAGCAGAATACAATCATTTATATAATTATATATTATATTAATATAATTAGTTTAATTATAATTGATTAGATTAATGAATTATATTAACAAAATTCATGATGTTCATTCTTTTATTGAAAAATATTTGTTGAAGGCCGGGGATTTAGCTTACTGGTTTTTCCACCTGCTGCGCAGGCTCAGGGACCCGAGTTCAATCCCCAGTACAAAAAAAAAAAAATTTGTTGAGCAATTACCTTTTGTCAGGCAATGTTTTATTTGCTAGAGATACAAAACTGAACATAAAAGAAAAGAAATCCCTGTCATCATAGAACTTACAAACAACTGAAAACAGAAATATGAAGTGTTTTATCTAGTATGAAGTGTAAGATATGCTACATATAACAATATAATGGGGAGGGAGATAGAGACTTCAAGCAGAGGGTTGCAATTGCAGTTTTAAGTAGATGGTCAAGAAGGTATACCAGTAATTTTAACTGTCAATATGACTGGAGTAAGAGACACTTGGAGAGGTGATTGGATTGTGAGGGCATTACACTCATCAGTGGATTAATCCACTAATGTTTACAGCTGAATGTCCTCTCTGAGGTGAGACCAAGTTGAAAAAGATAGGTCACTGGAGGCATGCCTTTGGAAGATGTACTACATGTCTTCTTAGTGCCCCTCCCCTTTGCTCTCCAGCTACCATGGTGTGAGAGCTATACTCCACCATGCCTGTCCACCATAATGTTTTTACCTTGGAGGCAGCCAACCATAGACTGAAACCTCTCAAACTGTGAACTAAAATAAATCTCTCTGCCTTTAAACTGTGGGTGTTAGGTATTTGGTACTGGAAAGCTGACTAATAGAGGAGGTCTCACTAAAAAGCTAACTTTTGAGCAAAGACTTTGGAGGTGAGGAAAAAAGTCATGAGAACATCAGCAGTATGACTATTCCAGGCAGATGGAAGAGACAGTGCAGTCATGCTACTTTCAGGAACAGCAAGTGGCCAGTTTGGTAGGAGGATAGTAGAGGTAAAGAGATAAAAGTTAGAGAGAAAATGGTAAGCATATTATAGGGCCTCGGAGGTATGGTGAAAACTTGGCTTTTTCCCTGAGTGAGATAAGCCATTGTGTGGTTTTGCACAGAGGAGTAATATAATCTGACTCACACTTTGAAAGGATTTTCCTGGTTGCTTTATAAACAATGCACACATGTGGAGGGGGGTGGCAAAAGTGGAATCAGAGAAATTAGTTAGGCTTTGACAATATTTTGGGCAAAACATCGTGGTGCCTCACATCAGAATGATAGCAGTACTGTGAAGGGATTTAGCTCAGTAGTACCTCTCCCTGCTTCATAAGTGCAAGGTCCTGAGTTCAATCCCCAGTACCAAAAAAAAAAAAAGAATGATAGCAGTACTCGTGGTGAGAAATGGAAGTGTCATAAGGATTCCCTGATGGACTGGATTCAGGGTATGAGATAAAGAAAGGCACCAAGAATGACTTCAAAGTTTTTGTTCTAAAACACCGTAAGGATGAGATTGTCAGCTGATTTGAAGGTCATATATAAGCAGAACAGAATTAGTGGACTAGAAGAAAAATCGCCTATTTAATTTTGGTCATGCTAATTCAAGTGCTTAATAAATATCCAAGTAGAAATGCCAAGTAAATAGTTTGTTATATGATTCTAGTATGTTCAGGAAAAAATCCAGACTGAAGACATAGAACTGACACCCATCATACATGTCATCTGAAACAAGAGAGTGAATGTAGATCAAGACTAAATCCTGGTACATTCCAATGGAATCAGCAAAGGAGACTAAGAAGAAGCAACAAGTGAGATGAGAGGAGAAAAAATGAAATTTGGTTCTTAAATGTATGTAAAGAAATAATTTTTTTAAAAGCATGGGAAAAATTGAATAAATTCTGATAATAGGTCGAGAAGGTGAAGACTTAAGACTTGACAATTGAATTCAGCAATATGGAGGGCATTTGTTGACCCAAGAATAGTTTAAATACTTTAGTAAAAGCAGATGCCTGACATGGTAAGATTAAGAGAAAATAAGAGGGAAGAAATTGATGGTATCAAATACAGATAAATATTTTCAGGAGTAAATCATTAATCATAATTTTTCAGAATAACCCTACAAATATATGTGTATTCATTTTACAGATGAGAAAACTGAGGCTAAGAAAGTAAGCATTTAGCACAAATGAAAAAACTGGCAAAGAGAAGGATTTGGACCTAAATGCAGACATGTGTTTCCAAAGATAGAGTTTTTAATTTTCTCATACTTTTTTGCCAATATATATGTGTGTACTATGTGTATACACTACATGATGAATAGAACCAATAAATGCTCATCTGAACTATTATCCAGATAGCATTTCTCAGAATCATCCAAGGTCAACTGCCATCAGAATTAATCAGCATACATCTTAAAATTCAGATTTCTGAACTTTACTCCACATTTACTGAATCAAAATCACTGTGGGTTTTAGTACACCAGGGGATTCACATGCACACCAAAGTTTTAGTTACTCATCTAATAAAATATGATTTTTCCTCCTAAAAGCACATTAAATATATACATAAATTTCTCTTCTTTACTTTTTATATTTATTTGCATCAATAAAAATCCACTTGGTGACTCGGCAAATTTTCAATGGCCTCTTTGATAACACTTTTCATAATCAAATAAGTTTTTCCAAAATAATAAACCCTACTTATTTTGGGTAAGCTTCTCAGCATATATTTGCAGAATTTGGGATTATCTCATAGGTATCCCACCCAATACCAGTTTTCCTTGATTACTACCAATTTAAAGAACCCATTAAAGTGGCTCAAATTGCTGTGTTTAACAAAGGATATGAAATTTTGTTTTCAATTCAGCAGCAGGGCATTGCATTGTAAAGCACTTTTCTGTGAAGGGAAAATGTACCTATTCATTTTATTTCAGATCATTCTCCACTTTTGCTCTAGACCAAAATAGTAGTGCCATTGAAGTTTCTGAAAATCAACCCATTGTAAACACTTAATCTCTCTTTCCTAATGATTTGGGGACATCAGTTTGCTGCACCTATTCAGAGAATGCTTTATTTGGTGCCAGTTCTTTGCTTTCTATCCAGAAACAGCTGCTCCATCTCCTGTGACACAGGATGTAATAAAATGGAGTAAATGGAGTAAAGTATTTTGATAGATTAATCACTGCAGGGTGTACAGCGTTCACAGCACTCATGGTGAAAGTGAAGAGATTATACCAGAATGACATCTGTTCTCTTCCATGTAAATTGCTAGACTTTGAATCTGCTGTTATTTAGCAGATGTGTAGATTTAATTATTAGGATTGCGTAACCACTGGGGAAAGCATGAGATTTTATTGATAGCTTACCACCTACAGTAATTTGCTGAATAAGTAGACTGTCTTTGTCTCCTTTGTGGAAATAAAATTGAAAAAGTTGTACTTATAAGGGATGTTATTGCTTATCCTAAAGTGCATATGAACTGGTCATGTAGATCTACATATTAATAAAATTTCAACAAATGTGTATAACACTTTGGAACTGTTCTTACATGCAGCAACTAAAAACTCATTCAGTAAAATATTTCAGAGATGCTTATGGGTCAGTCATCTGAAAAACTGAAGATTTCTTCTACATTCTTAAGATTTTCACAGGGTTAACTATAGTTTCAGTAGAAAGAGGACTGGGGAAGCAACTGCTCCTATGCATTCACTTTATACTTGAAGAAAGTAAGCAGGAAAGAAATATAGCATCTAGTAAGCTAATGCCAACTTACTCCTCAATTCTCTGATGCTCTATTCAGTGCTTAAAGCAGAGTTTGTTGGGAGAAGAGAGATCCGAATATATTGACAAACTAAATTCATGCCCTACAGCTTTACCGTCTCAACTTTTAAGGAAGTAGAGAAAGCTCGAAAACAAAGGGGAATTAATGGCACAGAGGTAGTGATATTGTTACCAATTGTCAAACGAACACAAAATCCAAGGCTCTGTGATATGGATCCACATGTGCCATTGATAATCTGTACCATTGTTCCTGTCTGTTTGTTTAAATTCAATCCAGTGGCTCATATCCTATGATCCCCTTCTTCTTACCAAATGTCCTTGAACCTAATAGATAAAGCAAAGCTGCTAGTCACTTGTCACTGGGACAGTTACCTAACATACACAATTTAAAGGAGAAAAGACTTATTTTGGCTCAGGGTTTCAGAGGGTTCAGTTCATGGCCAGCTGGCTCCAAGACAAGAGCATCATGGCAAAAGATATACTCTTCAAAAACACACCCTCAATGACCTAGTTCCTTCAAGTAGACCTCACCTACTAATAGCTCATTTAGCTATGAACTCATCAAATGATGAATCTATCAAAAAATAGATCAATAGATCAATTCACTACATGAGTCTTTGGGAGCACTTCATATTTAAACCATTACAGGCACTTAAATGGTTAATTGGTCCTGTGACATCCACCCGGTAACATTTGAGCACACAGAGTTACATGTCCTATAGATGACAAAGTGCTTCAGCACCTCCTACAGTACCATTTGTATAAATGTACAAGGGACCCAGGGAGCTCTTCTTTCTCTAGAAAGATACCACAGTCATTGTGAGAAGCCTTCAGGTCACATCTTTTCCTATCCTACCTGAGTACACCTTTATTAGTTCCCAATCACCTGGCTCTTATTCCCATATAGGTCTGTCTATTTCCTTAATCTGACTCAAGTTTCCACCACCAGCTGAACTCTCTCTGATCTTTCACTATACCCTCTGAGACTCTCCACCCGTCATTGATGAAACATCCTTTCACCCTTCACTTCTCTAAATATTCCCTCCAATCTTGTCTAACTAAAATCTTGCTATCTTCTGAGGATGCTGCTTTGCAGATAGCCAACTCAAGTCCAATATTTTCTCTCCCCCATTATGTATTTCACTGAGTCTGGAGGTGGTAAACCTATCCACCTTATTCCCCATTGGCACTCAAGAGCTGTTATCACTGCCTGCTCCTTAAAATATTTCAGCTATTTTAAGCCTTAAGGCCATTAAAGCATTATCACCAAATGTCCCTCCTTATTGCATTTATACCCATACCTCTAGCTCATTCTCCTTGTTCCTTAAAGAATTTGGCACCTGTCTCACTTTGTCCTTCTATAGAAATATTCCTGTCAAATATTTTTGCCATTACGGTCAGGGAAAATCTGTAAAATATTTCATAACTGGCATGAGATGGGGGCCAGTGAATAGTAAGTGACCCCATACTAGCTAACCATCAATCCTGTATGCAGATGGTACTTTCAGTCGCCTGACCTTTCACTTACCAATCCTACTTCTTAGCACTCGTTTTGCATGTCCCATTATCAGAGATGCTCTTTATAACCCATCCATATACATTAACAATTGCCACTCTAATTTTTACCTACTCCAAAGTACACTAACGTGTAACACATAAATGAGTTTATTAGTGCATTTCTTTCTCTTTTAACTAGAATATAAATTACATGAGAACAAAAATTTTATTCTTTCTACTGGTATTATGCTAGTGCCTAGACCAGTGATGATGAAACTTCTAGAGCTTTCAATGATAACAGACAGTAGGCTGAGGCATGCATGACAGAAGTTCACCACCACTGGCCTATACCAATGACCAATACATAATTAGTATTCATAAATAATTATTGAAAAATAATTTTGGACCCAAAGCAGAAGGCTTTTTCAGATGAAATTGCCAGATTTCTGCTTGATACTGTTTAGTTTTCAAATAT
Source organism: Heterocephalus glaber (assembly GCF_000247695.1). The sequence continues at coordinate 2,273,571 of NW_004624878.1, read as the reverse complement.
TAAGTAGTCCTTCAATATTTGAAACAATTTCAAATAAATTTGAGAATAACATAATTCTACTAACTATAAAAAGGGATTGAATTTAATGTAAGCATTCTAGTATTCTCCAACAGATACCCTTGTCTATCTGTGCTTGCTAAAAATATAGACATGATAAATCTCAAGGAATAAAGTAATTCATGAAACATCAGAGGTATACTGTGGGTCATGATATAGAGAAACCTGTAGAAATAAGATCATTCCAACCTAGGATGGTAGGAATATATAAATGAAAAATAGGATTCAGTCAGCAGAGCCAACATTAAATTTCTGCCTCTGCCACACATAAGTTTCTTGTCTTCCGGAAAATAGCATTTGTAGAAGCACAATTCATTTACTCATTTGGGGATTTGCCATATAAAATAGGATATATGGCATGAATTGCAGTAAAGGGGCACATTATTCTAAAATTTTTTAACAAGCAAGCCAAGTTTCCAGGTTCCAAATTAGCATTTAGTCATTTGTCCTATGAGGGAAATGCAAAATTATTTATTTATACCTCTTACAAGTTTGTTTGGTTAAGTTGTATCTGCATAACAGGCAATGTTATAGAAGGGGAAGGAAATATGCTTATGGCATCAACCATAAAAAGAAGCTATTAAAATGACAATGTTACTGATTTCTTGAATGGTAAGAATAAGTACTCCATGAAAAAAAATCATTCAGCAATAACAGGCTGAACTAGAGATTTTTATTAACAGAGGCCTCAGAGTTATTTAGACCCTGGACCAGAGGACAGTTTATATCTGACAGAAGAGTAATCATCACTGACTGTGAGCCCAAGCACTGACCTTGCTTCACCTAAAAGCTGAAAACACAGCTCAGACAAAATGAAGGAGTAAGAGCTTATCATAACCGTTTTTACAAGTTGCCATTCAAAGGAGAAAAATAAAGAACAAATTTCAAGTTGATGGCAAAGTATGAAACTATTTTTGTAATATTTTCACAATTTATATGTCAATTGTATTTTAATTTATAAATGATACTGATGACTACACCTATTGAAAGAGATTAAATAAAAATACACCAAAAGAACTCTTCCAAAAAATTTTTATACATTGCCATTTAAAATTTTTTTCTAGGGGCTGGGGATTTAGCTCAGTGGTTTCGCCGCCTGCTGCGCAAGCGCAACGACCCAAGTTCGATCCCCGGAACCAAAAAAAAAAAAAAAATTTTCTAAATTTTACTCTAAACCCTATTTTCATTGTGGTGTCTTTGGTTTTCCTTCTAACATCTTGGAGAGCCAAATCCTTCCTGAAGTTTCATTGCCCTGAATAAGGACATATCCCCACTACCAAAAGGAATGGGATTTCCCCTGTAGATCACCCAGCCAAACCATAATGCCAGGGTGGAGGAAGCTTGTCCCAAAGTACATGAGTTTGTGGCACAGGGATGAGCACTTAAGTCCCCTGGAGGAAGAAGATCAGACAAAAAGTGATTCCTCCTATAAAAATACAGTCTAAAGAACCAAACTAAAAAAAATGAAATCCATGTTATTATACCGATATAATGTCAAAATAGCTTGGATATTTGCAAATTTGTGTAATCCTTTATATCTGAAAAAAAGTTTATCATTGCTTATCTCTTACACTAGCATCAGAAAAATCAATTTGGTACAGTAGGACTTGGAATTATAAAAATTGTATCAGATACCAGCTCTGCCAATGACTATCTCTATAACCTTGTCAAGTCATTTAATTTCTGTAAGGTTTTATGATTATCCAGTGTCAAGATGCTCATGACCGTGCAGGCTATAATTTGAGACTTGAATGAGATGAACTATGTACAGAATTCCAAAATATGCCTCAGCACATTATCTAGCTTTTATATATAATAAATGTATGACCAATACTTTTAAATATGTAATTTAAAAGAAAATTAAAGAAAAGAAAGAATGAAGGTAGTGAAGAAATTCAAAACCAGTACTAACTAGAATATACAAAGAGCTCAAAAAAACTAGACTCCTCAAAATAAAAGACCCAATCATAAAATTGGCAGCAGACATGAATAGACATTTCTCAGAAGAAGAACCACAAATGGCCATTAAATACATGAAAAAAAATGGCTAATATCTCTGGCCACTAAAGAAACACAAATTAAAACAACACTGAGATTCCAACTTACTCCAAAAAAACATGACAATCATCAAGAAATCAAATAACAAATGCTGGGGAGGCCTTGGGGAAAAGAAACCCTACTACACTGTTGATGGGAATATGAACTAGTACAACCACTATGGAAATCATTATGGAGATTCCTTCACATAGAAATTCTATTTGACCCAGCTATTCCTCTTCTAGGTGTTTTTCCAAAATAGTTAAAGACAGCATATAACTGTGATACATGCATAACCATGTTTATAGCAACACAAATCATAATAGTAAGTGATGGAAGAGGCTTGTATATCCATTAACAGATAAATGGATGAAACAAAGGTGGTATTTATACACAATGGGATACCACTCTGCAATAAAGATAAATGTAAGTCATTTGTAGGAAAATGGATGCACCTTGAGACCATAATGTTAAATACAATAAATCAGTCACACAATTTTAAATATCACATGGTTTATCTTAGAGGAGAAACCCAAAATATAAATAAAAAGCAAAATAAAAATAGATAACAGGAAATATAAAGATGGCTCTTTTTCAAATTGAAATTGGACTAAGAGATAGAAGGAGAAGGGAAGGGAAAGAGGGGAATGGAAGGGGACTTAAAAAGAAATAAGATGCATCATGCACATGTAACAACTACTCACAATCAGTGTGTTCCTAATGTACCACAAACGTGTACTAATAAAATAAAAATTTTAAAGAACCAGTACTAGCACAATGGGCTTTGAGAATTTAAATTTAATCTAGGGGTCCCCAAATTATTAATAAAATGATATTAAAGCAGCCCCATAGTAATAACAACTAATAATTACTAACACTTTTCTATACACCAGGCAGAGTATTAAATATCTTTATACATATCATATTTAATTTTCCCATCAGCCTTATTTAAAAATGAGGAAATACAGTCTTCAAGACTTGAATGGTTTGCCAAAGTTTCAAGTCAATTAACTGCAGAACTGGGGTCTGGTTTAAGGCTGTTAAGGAAACTACATTTTTAAACACTTTACTTACTTTAAACTCCCTGTCTCTAATGTGGGTCAACACAACCCCTTTGAAATGTCAAAATCTGGTCCTCCTGCTCGAACAAGCAGATATTCAGTCACTTTATTGAAAAGGAAGTATTGAAGTCTGCAAATGAGTGCAAAAAGCACATATTTTTCAAATGCAAAAGGAAGGGCAATTGATGAAAGAAGAGCAAATATTAGGTATAGAGTACAACAATCTATCTAGAGTGCTCTACTTCTAAATAGCAAAGATCCTCCAAACATCTGGTTCCCAGGGAGCTGAAGCTTCCTCTTTGCCCTTACCACCCACCTCCCAAGGAGGATACATGGGGAAAATATTTCAGGTATGGTTTTTCTAAAATATTTTCCCAATCACAGGAGTGAAATCTAGGAGTTCTTCTAGAGACCTCTCTCCCTCCGCCCCTGTCCTGTCAGCCATCATGCCCTATTCTTCTTTCCTAATTTATGTATTATCTGTGTTACCTTTTAATCAACCCATCTCCTCCCTAGGCTTCTTGGCCATCCTTCTTCATGCTTACTTCACTTTTTTTATGCAGCTGTCTCTGAATAATGTACCAGCTCAAGTGTCTTTAATTTATTACATGTAGCTGCTATTTCCCAGCCTTGCCTAAGACAAGTTAAGGAATCTCTATCACATCTGTACTAGAGGAGCAAGTGTCTTCTTTGTATTTTATGGGTTTCATAGGGCATAAATGGTGGGGATTGTTGTCAGAAATGGGCAAAGCCTCACATATCTGGTCAGGCTGCAGTCCTGGGGCAGTTTATGATGCTGGTCCTCTATAAGGAGACTGAAGGAGCAACAGACATAGCCCTGCGTGCTGGTTAAGTAGTGATTATTCCTGATTAGTAGCTCCCAGAGACTCCTAAGCATGAAAGCAATGCCTCCGAGTTCTTTCTTCTGACTCACTAGAGGAATGGGCCTCCACAACTGGTTTCCAGGGCTCTATCTCCCTATCCCCTTCCTTGTTCTTCATACTCCTCTCTACTTTCTCTTTTAGCTTCATTCCTCAAAGCCCTTGTTTCCTCTTTTTATGTGATTAGCCCTCAGAAGCCCACAAAAATCAAACCCAAAATTATTAGAAACCAAAAACTTGTTGCTCATTTCTTTAAGAGCAGAGAAGACAAAATCTTCAAATGCTTTATAGAAGAAAGTATTTTCATTCCATTCTTTTAGAAAGAGTGGTTGTCTTTTTCTTTTCAATCATTTAAATCACTTCCTTTTCCATTTACTCTTTATTCCTATCATAGAAGAAAAAGGGGGAAATCCAAGTTTCCCCATTATGTAGGCAGAGTACTCTTCTCCATTACACTGCATTTACAGGGCCTTCCTAACTCTTTTGTGTTTCCAGTTTTCCCATTCCAAACACCTTGTTTCCAAAGTTCCACTAATAACTTTTATAAACATGTTTTGATCTTCACCTCATCAAACTTCCTCTTGAAACCTGGTAGTCTCTTTACATCTGTAGGGGCAGTGGGCAGATTGTATTGGCCATCAGTCAAAATCTCTGGCTACTATTTTGCAGTCTCCTTCACAGTCACTTCTTTTTCTATCTGTTGTTTAAGCAGTAAAGTCTCTTGGGATTCCACATGTGCTCTCTTCTCTTTCAACTGTATATACTTCCCCTGGGTAATCTCCTATTCCCATGAATTTTTCATGCATATTTTGTAACACCCTAAGATGTATATCTCCAGTCTAATCTTTTCCTAGCTGTGGACTCATGTATCCAATTATCCACAGCCCTCTCCATCTTGGGTGCATCATATACACCTAAAAACTCAAGAACTTCCAAAACTGAAGTCAGTATCTCCCCAGTCAGCCTGCTCTCCTACCTCTGGGAAACAGTCAACCTAGTTCCTCAAGGTACATCTCAAGGTAATCCTCAAGGTAATGTCCTTTTCACCTCCTCCAGCACCCAAACCTAGTGAGCCACCAATCACTTATCTCTGAACTGCCCCCTGGTTTAGGCCTCCCTTATCCTTCCTCTGAGTTACTACTGTAGTCTTTATCCATCTCCCTGCCCCCTAGCCAAGCCCAGCCAGTGGTCTCATTAGTGATCTATTGAAAGTGTGTATCTGCCCAGTCATCTATTGAAAGCTCTAGAGGGCTCCCCAATGCTTTCAAGACTCAGGTCCAACATTTATTAAGTCCCTCACACTCTGGCCCCAACCTACCTCTTCACAGGACAACTGCAAGCCCAAATGACACTTTTGTGCAAATAGGAAAAGGCAGCTTTTTTCCAAGCAGACACAGCCTCATGCCAGGGTGTAAAGCTCGGATGTCAGAGGGATTTCTATACCCACACTCACCTCTATGTTTCTGTGCCGAGCGCAGTCTCCAAAACCACGTATGGTGACTGAACCAACACATCCAGTATACTAGGCCTATTCCCCAAACTTAACATTTTTCCCTGGCATTTTTTCACGTAATACCCCTTGTTATGTTTCCACCTCACTTCTTCCCTTCTTCTTTTACCTAATCCTTCTCATCCTCAGTTTCTCTAAGTAATGATACCCAAACTTCCATAGTGCTCTCACTAAAGCCTGAACCTTCACCATCACAACCCAGACCACAGCATGGAATTGTGAGTTTGTGTGACATTTCTACTAAATTATAAATTCTGGTAGGTCAAGAACTGTGTCTGTCTTATTGACCCTTTTATCGCCAACCATGCCTGAAACGTGGTGCTAAGACAGTAGATGAACCCAGGTCTCATTCTGAGAAAACTACTTTAAAGTATAGGTCATAAAGGGCCTTTAATGGAAACTCTGGCCAAATCAGAAGAAAAAAAGGAGAGAACTAGATCCAGTAAAAGGCTAAATCATGGTTAAAATGAGAGGTATCTGAAAGGAGGTATCTAAAGGGTATTTAAGTTGGCTCAGATGACATGCTGCTACTTAAATAGCCAAGGCTCTGATTGCCAAGTCCTATTTCTCTCTTTCTTATTTCTTGCTCCAAAGTTAAGTTTTACCTTGAAACCAAACGTTTACTTTCTATATAATTTTAAATGTGATGATTGATCTGACCAAACAGGGCTATTTTCTGCCCTCTCTAAGACATGTTAAGAAAACAGCTCAATGTCTATATACTTTGTCTGTTTAGAAGACAGGCATGACAGCTAAACTTTTTGAAAATTTCTGTAAGTTCCTCCTAGGCTTTTCAAGTCCCTATAGCCAGAACTGGTTCATTTGTAATGGAGATTTTGCACAGATTTCACAAGCTTTGCTAATCTCCTCTGTAAGAAAGATAACCCTGGGGCATTTGGGTTGACATGTGGAGTTTCTGAAAATTTTGTCAATGCTTCTTAGAATTTGTTTAAGGAGCCATGAAATAGAGCAGTAAACTCTAAAGCATTAGAATTATTTTTTCTAAGAAAACTCATTTTAGAAGGAAAACAATCTATCCCATAGTATAGGATGTGGAACTTTAAATTAAATACAAAACACATGGCAAGAGAAGGAAAGAGAAAGCTTCCTAGACAAAGTAGTGGCCCATTCATCTCCTTATGTACTCAATACCTTCCAGTTATTGCCCATTGTGTGACCGTCATTATGCTCAAAGTTTAGGGTATACCTTTGTGAAGACAGAGACACATCCATGACTTTATGGAGGTTACACTTTATTGGGACAGACCGGTAAAAAATTGGTTCCACTGTTGATGGATTATTTCTTAAAATTAAATTATTCATATTCTAACAGGAAGAAGTTTGCATCTTACTATTGCTCCTTAATTATTCTCTGTTCTAATCTTATAGAAGTTCTATTTCACTGGTGTTTGTTCTGATTATTTACTTTAATTCTGTACTTTGTTGGGAGGCCACTCAGACTGTTAGGCATGTTTTTCTTTGGGGCTCAGGTCTGGTGCTGGAAGCTCACAAGTTGGCTAAGAATTAGTCTCTTGTCAAATGATCCAATGATGTAAGGAAAGCCCCTTGGCCTCAGCAGGCTCAGCATACTCATCCTACACATTCCTTATTCCTAGTCTCCATCACTGCTTGCCCTGTGGCAGACTGAAGCTGGGGCAGCTGATTTAATTCTTTTTGAAAGGACCTCAACATGGGCCACTGATTTATTCAGTCATTGCAAGTCTGAGTATGGTCTGCTTCAAGAGGGACATATATTCAGTCTTGAATTTAGATATAGAGTCAAGGAGGAGAGAAACAGAAATCTCCATTTCCCAGAACCTCTACAGATTCTTAAATTAGAAGTATTTAACTGTATGCTCATAGACATTTGTTTTAGAAAGGCCACATAATCAAAAATAATAGCTACTATGAATTAACCAGTTATTATATTTCAGGAATTATATTTGCTTCTTCCAGTACTGCTACCAATCAAGTGGCTATATAATCACACCAATACTGTGGATTTCCCTAACCCCATTACTTCTCCATATAAGAGGATGGGAATGATCTGATTTTAAGCTAGAATCTGGTTTTAGCACATCATAGAGTGAAACTCTAGCATTATTTGGAAAGCAGAACCATTTAGCTGGTTAGTCCTTTATAATCTAGTTCCATAGTTTCCTCTCCAGAAATGTCTCTCTGACTCCTCTGAATGAACCTCTCTGTTGCAGCCAAACTGACCAACACCAATTTTACTTCATATGAGTTGCACAATCATTTCCCATTTTGGAATTTTTTCCTCTACTTTGTTTCTCTGAAGTCTGAGCCATTGGGAAAGGTCATCCTGTGGAGGCTCTGAGAGGACGAATGCTGAGTGTGCCAAAATCCAAGGATAACTCCATGCTTACCATATGCATATGCATAGCATCCATCTGCACTCACTGCCTCTCTCTGTAGGGTTGGAGGCAGGGGACCAGGACAATTCACACACCTTTCCTGTGCTGTGAGATGTAATTCTTGTCCTCATTCATTGTCACATCATCTACTTTCAGTATCTATGGTGTGGTGGCAGGTTATTCCTCATCATCCTTTATGAATTTGGCATCCTTCCCTGATATGTACATTCATAAAAACAAAAGTAGAATTCTCTCTTCCCCACAAACACCTGAAGTTCTAAAGTGTTCTTCATCATTCTCTGAATGTCTATGTGGTGAAGTTAAAAACAGGTACAGTACAAGGAAGGCAGGGAAACTGGGGAGGTTACCATGGCTCTGGTTCTAATTCTCAGTTTTGAAAGTGCAGAACATTTATTACCTCTTCACAGGGTAGATTTGGTACAGTAAAAATGACTCTAGTAAACTAAACTCACAACTGACTATAGAACAAACAAAGACCAAATTTGTTCATTTTTTATTAAAAAAAATATATAACTTCTATTCATATGAAATGTATGTGTCAGTACAGCAAAACATTCTGTCAGAACTGGCAGATCCATTTGGCAAACCAAATTATAGTCACACAATTGTTTGGTGAGCATGGAATCAGAGCCAGGTGAGTTGGTTATATGGGGCCAATATTTATGGATCTATTCAGACTAGTAGATCCTTCTTACATTACAGATTTATCTACCATAGAAGGGGAAAAATCACATTCTTGATGTAAGACACCTTTCCCTACAGAGTACTTTACTTTTGTTTATGTTGCATTGCTGTCTATTCATCTATTTTCTACTGGGCCCTTCCCTTTTACTATAGCTTTAGCTATTACACCTTGAACTTGAATGCAGAGGAGGGACAGTCTCATATGTTAGATTTAAGGTTGCTTTTCCCTTTATCTAATCCATCTCTAGCTGAAGTTTCTTATCAGAGCCATAAAAAGGAGAGGAGTACAGAAGAGTTACTGGAAGCTCTTTTCCAATGTACCACAACTTTAAAATTGTAATTATTTTTTAAATATCAGGTAGCACATTCTCCTCAGGTCCCTTTCCCAGATCTACTCCTACTCCTAGCCACTGTAAGTACTGGAAAGCTGCCTCCAGCTGATGGAGCTGCCACACTAAGAATTTGTACATACTGTATTCCCACTTCATGGTATGTGGGGTTAGCTCACAACCAATGACTGAACTACACTGAGGTATAAAAGCCAGCTCCCGTCTCAAGGGGTAAAGTCTATATACAAAAATTCCAATCTCCACAAATGGCTCAAATCAAGACCAGTCTCTATCTGAGACCACATCTTTACTTAACTCTTTTTCCTTGCCTTTCCTCTTTGTTCTCTCCTTCACCAGTCCTTCCTTCGGAACACTCCCATAGAAAGTCTCACACTTGAATCGGTGTTTAAGGTTCTAGTTCTAGGACACATAAACAAAAACAGCTCATAAAAATTTTTCTTTCCCTTTTTTTTTCTACCTCTCCAACATTTTTTGTAGATTTGTTCCTTATTGTAGGTAAGGCCTCTGCTAATTGTATGATAATAGAGCCTGAGATCTAAGATTAAGCAAAGGGAGCCTGCCAGTTAGAGCCCCTCTGTGTGGAGGGCAAGGGAGTTTGAGAAAATACTTCCTAATCCTAGTCTGCAGATACTAGAAGTGTTAGGTATAGTGCTGACACTATACCTATTATAAATATAAATTTTTAATCAATAACTAACACCATCTTCAATTCAGTGACTTTTTTACTGTTAAAAAACTTTAAACTTTGTTCTTACTTTGTCTTTCTTTCTTTCTTTTGTTTTTCTTTTTGCTTTTTTGGTTTTTTGACACAGGGTCTCACTATGTAGTTCAGGCTGGCCTTGAACTCACTATGTAGCCAAGCTGGCCTTGAATTCACAGCTATCCTCCTGCCTCAGCTTCCAGAGTGTCGGGATTATAGTCATGAAACACCACAACTGGCTTTTTTTTTTAATGGGGAGGAGTAGGACCAACAAAGCACTAAAGGGGCTAAATGAAGCAACAGTTCAGGGACAATGAGGTCCTACATGGGAAACATAAAAAAAAATCACAAGGAGAGGAAGAACTGCCCAGAGAAGACATGATATCTCTGGTGCCCAGAGCAGGACAGAGTCAAAAGACATATCACTCTCAAAGGACAGATGAGGAGGGTGTCCAAGTCCTCAGAGAACCCAGATAGTTTGCACAGGATCTCCAGCTGGAGCAGGGTGCCTGAAAGAATTCTGTTGTGGATCAGACACTAAACACCAGTCTTCTCTTGACTTCATAGGTCTCAAGTCATCTCCTCACCAAAACAAGAGAACTGGGGACCTGTTTTTTTTAAAGGAAACTTCCAGTGGGCATATGAACACACACACACACACACACACACACACACACACACACACACACAGTCCCACACTGACCTCAATGCTGCAGCCACAGGCACAATTGTTTTTTCAACTCCTGAGGATGAATTTCCTTAGGTCTGGGGCCAATTACCGTCTACATTTCTATCCCTCACCTTATTGAAAAGACCTTATTGCTGAGTAGACTCATTCTGAAAAGGTTTAACCTCCCAGCATCATGTCACTCCTTGTTCTTCATCTCTACTCGCCCTATTTATTTTTGTTATAGCATATATCACAAATTAAAAGTAATATTCCTTTCTTTCCTTTTTAACTGTCTATCTTCTTTACTAGCTAGGGAGGTTCATGTGAGAGTAGCAGTAATTATTTATCATGGTTAACATGAGAGACAACACCTGACAAAAATAGCATAGATTTCATCAGTACTGGTAGAATGAATCAATGTCAATTCGCTGATTTTATGGTGAAAACTGTTGGAGCTGAGTGTATTTTCATGCCTTTAACTCAAAGCAAGGGCTTATCTTCAAACACCAAGTCTGACCTTAGCACTAGAAGCAGATAAGTGTTGGAACACTTCCTGTTTCTGGATGCCTACAGGATAACTGGGTTATAGGGATAGTTAAAAGGACTGAGTTTGGTGATTAGAAATGAAATATATAAAATGACAAACAGAGCTTTTGCAGTCATCCTCTTTTGTTCCATTTTTATCTCAGGATATTGGAGGATTTTCCATATGTATCATATTTTCAGTCGTTCATTTCAAATGCATAATTTATACAGCTTCAAAAGAATAAATTGGCAACATATAAATATGCACATACATATTTATTATATTGCTTCCATCAGCACAACACTACTTTTCATCTGAAGTTTAGAATTGTATACCTTTGCACCTTAGAATAATGAGTCTACATGGATTAGTGTCAAACAAATAGCTGTTCTATTCTTTAATAGTTTTTCTTTTGGATTCCTTTGTGCCAACAACAAAGACTTTTCCTCAAATGTTGTTTTTATAGAATGCTTAATCAGGTGATACAAAAAAGAAGCAGTTCTTGTTTCTGAGTAAGACTCCATATTCTGCATTAAGTCTTCTGGGGCATTACTGTCAACAATAAGCAATACCCTGAGTATTGTTTAAAGGCTCAACACTGTGAGTCCCTCAGATTGATCTGTCAAATCTTCTCATACTTTCCTATAAATGAAAGCTGGTCCTCCTTTACCAACATACCAATTTCTCTGGCATTTCCTTCACACTAAATTCCTTTGCTTATAATTTTTCTGTTTACTTCTATGTATCAGCTCATTGTCATCTAATTCTATTGTTTCTACTCTCAATATCCCAGTTTGTACCTCTCCGAATTAATGTTAATTAAGCATTTGCATGCTTAATCTTCATGTTCTTCTTTAATCTTTACAACAATCTTGTGGAAATAAACTCAGGAAAAAAATAAGCAAAAGAAAATTTCCTGGAAGGATGTGTGAGTTCTCCGTATGAGGGGGAAGGATAGAGGAAAAAAAAAAAATCTCCATGATGAGCAAAAGTTAAGACATTGCCAAAGAACTGAAATCAGAAATTACAACCATAAAATGTGGTCTGAATACTACTACTAAATTAAGTAAATTCTCATATTGACACATTGCCAACTGTGTGCTAGGTACTGTTTTAAGCATTTTTACAAACACATATGCACATATCCCAATTTATTGTAAATATCCACTGTTCTCTATTTGGTATCTATCTTTCTCTAAGTTTGAAAGCTCCATGTATGAATATTTTGTTCACTGATTCATACCCAATGGCAAGAATATCAGCAAGCAAACAGAATGAGGTAAATAATATCACTCCTATTTCACACAGAGGTAAATGAGGCAAAAGGAGACTAAGTAATTCCCAAAGTTTCACAGTTGTTAGGGTCAAATTCAAACACATAGAGCCTATCTCTAGAATCTTTGCCTTTAAATCCTATAGCACATAATCCATCTACTTTTAGTCTTTTTTTCTCTTATCAAGGGTAGATATCCATTGTGTTCATCCAATTTTTACTCATAGAGTCATGAATTTATTTGCTTATGATCCAAGGAAGGGCGGGTCTATGATTACCAAGCCATTAAATTCAACCCACTAAGGAAGCAATAATTCCATCAAAGAAAGACAGCATGTTGCAAGAAAAATGGGAAGTCAAAGAATGATAAGCATCTTCTTGTAGTAACCTTCAGGGTTGAAACTATCATCTTCCCCATTTTATAGATGAGAAAGTAAAGCAAAATTTATATTATAATCCTTTACTTTTATAGTAAAGGAAATGAGTGTACGAGATTGAAAAGTCCCACCCCCACCAACTCATATCCACTGTGAATGTGACCTTACTGGGAAATAGGAGCTTTGCAGATACAATCAAGTTTAAATGAGGCCATATTGTATTAAGGCAGGCCCTAATCTAGTGATTAGCATCCTTATAAGAAGTAAATTTGTATACAGATATAGAAAGAGAGAACATCATGTTTTATTTGCTTATGTTAATTTGTTATAGCAGCCTTAGGAGACTAAGCAATATTAAATAACTTGTCATAGAAAACAAAATTTGTAAGGGAAATAAACTGCGTTATATAGTATTTTCTCTCTTTTCCTTTTCCTTCAACTCTCATGCACCACTTAACTTCCAACTGCCAATCATCTACTCTTCCCCAGAGTATTAATCAGCCTTCTTCTTGCTAAGACATATGGACAATTAAAGGAAAGGTTTAATTTCACTCATAGTTAGGAATTGAGTCTATGCTCATCTGGCTGTAAGGCACAAACATCATAGCACAAGGGTTTGGTGGAACAAAGCGTCTTAATTGAGTAGGTGGGAAGCAGAGCAACAGAACAGTGCCAGAGAGAAAGGGGCAAGGGACCATATATAGTATCCCAAATTATGTCTCTATGACCTACGGAAACACACCCAAAAATGTGCTTTACTAATCCCTTGGGCATTTCTTAAGCCATCAAATTGATATAATTAAAGCTAAGAGTCACACCTAGATTGCCGGATCCTTCCCAACAGCAATCCTGACCACTTCACTACTTCCTGTCACAATGAACCCAAGTAGCATTTCATTCCCCAAGGGCTTGCTCAACTTTCTATTAATAAGATAAAACAGGGATACTAATTCAGAAGGGGTTAATGCACACTACTATAGCATTCTCGTGTAAATATAACTTTATGATGACCAGTATCTTAATCCAAAGGCCCAAGGTCATAGAGAATGAAGCAGGAGGGCTATCTAAAGTATTTCATGCAGCACTCAGAAGGAAGCTCCCCCTCTGCCATCCCAAGCTCCTAGGGCAGAGAAGGTGAGCCGAGCGGGCAATAGAAGCAGATCCCCCTCCCCCCAGAAATGAGAAGACACATAAACAAGCCTCAAAAACAGACTTCTGGATCACCTACACCAACCCCAAAGGGAAATGAGATGGAACAATCTGATACCAGCCACCTGGACTCTCTGAACTTGCAACAAAAGAGGATCTGGGAAAAATGAAATCAGAAATAATTGCTCAGATAACAGCAAAGATTGTGCTCATGGTGCAAGACATGATTAATAAATCTAGAGAGGACACAGATTAAAAAATAGAGAATCTGAGGAACATGAT
>NW_004624878.1:2154482-2235397 GCF_000247695.1 Heterocephalus glaber | reverse complement strand
AGGACCAACCCAACATATGTTTATAGTGAATAAACTCTTCAATATAACAACTTTACCCTTTGGGATGGGGAATTAGAAGGAGTTGTGGAGGGAGGGATAGATACAAGGATTGGGGAAGGTTAGCAGTGAGGCCAGAGGACACTGGTGAGAGAAGGAAAAAGAGAATAATAGAAAAATAAAGAAGAAATCCAAATGAGGGTCAGAGCAGGAACAAAAAGGGAGATGAACAATGTGGGAGAGCAAGAGATTGAGTGTAAGAGAGAGAGAAAGGAAAGAGAAAAGAAAAAAGAAAAGGAGAGAAAAACAAAAATTTGCAAAGAGTAGGAAAAAAATTAAAGATAAGAGGAGAAAAAAACTCAAACCAATAATACTAATTTTGGAAATAAAAAATAAAAATGAAAATGAAAGGCCTCCTTCAGGGTATGTCTCTGCTGTCACAATAGACAATGTGGGTAGCAGTGTGCAGATATAAGTCAATGAGTCTCAGCAAGCCAGTCTCAGACCTGTGAGATTCAAGCAGATTTCTGGCTGCAAGTCCCAAGTTGAGCTCCCTGTCCTCCTGTAGGGTTGAACTTGTACTCAGGTTCCAGCTGCCCTTCCCCTGAAGATAGTCCTGGTTCTGATGGGAGGTGATGATCCCTCCAACTTACCCAGTACCATGGTCTGGTGGTCCAGTGTCCCCTGTGTCTTTGTAGTGTGGAACTAGGTGGCAGTACAGCCAAGAGACCAGAGGAGCGGGGCGGAGTGGGGTGTCCTGCAGGCACCCATGTGGCTAAGTGGATCACTGCCAGGGGCATGGGCTGGATGGGGCGGGTTCACTGCAACCAGGGACCCCTCTGTGGCATCTGTGGATGTTCCTGCTTGGCACAGGCTGGATGCGGCAGGTTCCCTTTGACCAGGGACCCCTCTCCATGTTACAATTTCTAATAATTTTCATTTGAATTCTAAATATCATGATTTTTTCCTGTTTAAGCCTACTGACACCAGTTTATTTTCCCACACAGACTCAAAAGGGAAATTGGTTTGGTTATCAAGCCAGGCCCATTGTTCCTAACAAAACCAGGAGGCATTACCCACAGATTAAATCAGTCTCCACTAGAAAAGAGCATAGTGTCTTAGGGCAAAAGGTAGTGATTACAACAGAACTACCTGAGAGGCTTAATGAGCACATGTTCATCCCCTCACTTAACAGGCTTAAACTGTAAGAAAATTGGGAATTTGTCTTGATATTTAAACAGCCAAAGAAAAGTTGCTTTGTGGTTTTTTTTTTCAACAGAGTTTCAGCTTATTATGTCTAGCTTTGGTAACTACTATAGGCTGATTTGTATCTTCCCAAATTCCTACACTGATCTTATAAGCCCTATTACCTCAAAATGTGATTATATTTGGAGATGGAGCATTTAATGAGGTAATTAAGGCAACATGAAGTCATGTGGGTGGGTCTTGACCCAATAAAACTGGTGTCCTTACAGGAAAAGGATGTCAGCATAGAAACATACACACAGAGAAGACCACATGAAGACCCAAGGAGAAGGTAGACAGCCACAGAGAGGCTGAAGAAGAAATCCAATCCTGCCTGCACCTTCATGTTAAACTTTTACCTTCAGAGATGTGAGGAAATAAATGTCTGTGGCCTAAACCACCTAGTCTATGTTATTTGTTACAGCAGCCCTAGAAAACAAACTCAGTCCTCCTGTTTTCTTGGGTTCTGTTTTCTATCTCAGGCAGCAGAGGGGTCAGAGGTGGGTGTGTGTAATGTCAGAGAGGTAAAATCCAAGATCAAGCACTGACCACAGTCTTGACAAACTATTTTTGTTAGAATGTCTCATTGTCTAACTCCTTGTTTCCCCTTCTGCAATAATCCTTTTCTGTACCCCACTGTAATTTACTTCTGCTCTTCAGCTTCTTACTCTTCTGTGTCCTTCTGAATTCATCGACTACACTATCATGGTAAATCTCTTGATGTGATAGTTCAGCCATATCTTCACCCTAACCACAGAATCCATCCCACTCTATTCCAATACATGGTTCCCAAACTCCAGTCTGTACTGGCTGCCACACACACCAGCTATGTGCTGAATTTGTACTTTTATATGCTTCTTGGGTAATCCTGGTGCTCAGAATAATTTGGGAACTATCAACAATGCCACTTAGATACTCGGAATGACCTTGGCATTCATTTTGCCCATTCTTTAGAGGAAACCATTGATAAAAAACATTGCAATGCCACACTGGTTGGATCCTCCAGGTGTCAAACTAGTTAATATTACTTGGGTCCCCTGGACTCCTCAAGAGATCTTTAATATAGTTTATTGACTTTCCATTGAATTTTCCCAGCCACTTATTTATCCTTCTTTTAAACTTTATCTTATTCTCACATACTCTCCTTCCTCACATCAGGAAGCTTTGCTGGTGTAGTACTAAGATATAGGCCAGTAGCTTTCAACTGTGGCTGTGCATTAAACTTATCTCAGTAGTACTTAAAAATGCTAAAGTCTGGGTTCCACCCCTATAGACTCTGGTTTAATTTGGCCTGACATGGAATCTGCATATTAGGGTTTTTTAATCCCCCAAGTAATCTTAATGAGCAACCAGCAGTAAAAATCTCTGATCTAGGTCACTTGACACCAAATGAGAGTAGATAACCTAGAAGCACAAGTGTCTCACCAAATATATACAACCTACCTCATCTTAGTACACTGCCCTCAATCCTACGTCCTAACTTTTCCCGGCATAGGGTTTAATCTGGTATCTGCTATCTCATCTTGTATAGGGCTAATATGATATGGCCATTGTTTATTATGTAATCCACCAAACTGAAGAACATGTAGGTAAGCACAGATCCAATATATCCCAATTTTATACAATTGCAAGAGTTTTTTCAAGCTAGATAGGTATTGCTCTACTTTAGCTATCTTGGGGCAAAAGGTACAACACAAAGTCATGGCTGCTCTAAAATGAAAAAGTAGCAGATTAAGTCCCTGAAACATTAGGAAGGGGTTGGATGAACCTTGAACTTTCCAGAAATGGAGTTCAGAGACAAGGCTAGTGGAAGTCTATGCTGGCTAATTTTGTGTCAATTTGATTAGGCCACAGGATGACAATATAGCTGGGAGGAGGGGTTCAGTAGTTTCCCAAACTAGTCTAGAATAACTGCCACATAATTATTATACATTACATAGATACAAATATATTCCATTGGTTATTTTTCTGTAAACAACCCTAACACAGAGACCTAGGTATAATGTCTTAAAATTAGAAAGTTCTTTTGTTTATCTAAAAATTCTGATTACTCAAACACAAGTAAGATAGTTTGTTTTCTAGTGTGAAATAACTGAAGATTGATGAGAAGATTCACTTCAGTTTTTTGTGCATGTGTATGTATTTCGGATAGAATTGTAGGCAATACACTTAAAATCCTTTTTCTCAGAATTTACATTTTTAGAGGAAAAGCTTGTGTTGCAAGGATCATGAAGCAAAGGGGAGAAAAACAACTTCACATACCAGAAGTTACTTTCAATACCATATTTAATGACTCTATATTTCAATTTTGTTCTATCTTCTCAAATACATTTTATGGGGCTGTGATGTTATGTATGAATGATGCTATAACTTCAGACAAGGAAATACATATCATATTATGTTTTATTTTACATAATTGAACCATCTACGATAGCATTGTTTCAGAAATAAAGACAAATGATTTAACTTTTTAATTAAGCTTTAAAACCCCTAATTAAATGCCTAAATTGCAAAGAACCATTTCAGTCTAAATTGTCTTTAGATTGCTGTGTGTGGATTTTCTTATTGCATGGTGACTGCCAGAGAAAGTAACAAAGAGCTATAAATCAAAATCACACTTTGTAATTGGTACCATTAATGCATCTTTCATTATCCAGCAAGACAAGAGCAGAGAATATATAATGCTCCAGGTAAAACATAAACTCACTCATTTTGGTTTCTAATGCCTTCTCTTCGTCTTGAAACTTTGAGAGCCTGTTGGGGAACATGTACCTGTTAACTAGTAGTAGGAAAAAGCAATCAGGACATAATCTTGTATCTACCTGGGTCCAGATATATTTTACAATATCTGAAGGTGTTTTTTAACATGGAATTTTGAGTATAGCTGAATTGAGAAGATATATAAGTACCTATATGTATTGAATATCTATTATATGCAAAATACTTAGTCTTTGAAATATAACTTGCATATAACTGCATATCGGTCCTTTGAGAGTGTATTTTGCTCCATTTGAGGAAACTAAAGCTCAGGGAGATTGAATAGCCAATTTAATGTGACTTAAGTAGAATGTGCCAAAAAGGAAGTCAGAGTCAGACTCTAAAACCTAACTGTGTATTAAAACATCACTATCTATAAGAAAAATGCAAATTAAAAGCATACGATGATATCTCCTATACCTATTATAATTGCTAAAATTAAAATCTTGACCCTACAAAGCAATGGCAAAGACATAAGGCAACTTAAATTATCACATATTACTGGAGCCATGGACAGAGTGCAAAATGCCATGGGCACTTTGAAAAATAATTTGACATTTTTTTGAATGTAATACATGCACATATTAATATAGAAAATATTAAAAACACTCTTCTATGGAAAAATAAAATTTCACAATGTAATTATTAGAGAATAACAATAGTTAATACACTGTGTACCATATCTTAAAAGAATGACCAAAATGTTACTCAGAGTACAAGTGATAGACTAAAAAGACTACCATAAAAAGAGATAAATAGTTTCTTTTCAATGAACTAAGAGAAACTAGCAGTATAAATGAAAAAAAATAGCATATATATTGGAATATTTTTGAAACAACAGAATAGAGAATTTGGGGAATTATTTGAACTTCTCCCTATTTCCTATTTCTCTATTTTCTATTTTCCTCTTTGTTTATATGTATTTTTTTAATAAAACTAAATATGCCCTTACCCAGCAAGTCTGTCCCTACATACTTATCCAAGTAAGTAAAAATGTATGTTTGCAAAAAAATGTTCATAGGAACTTAATTCATAATCGTTAAAGTCTAAAATCAGGCCAGCATCCTTCAAATAGTGACTATACAAACTTGTGGTACATCTATACAAAGTAATACACGTCAGCAATAAAAAGGAAGATTTCTCATAGTTGCAACAATAGGAAGAATATAAATTGCATTGTGTTAAGTGACATACACATCAGGCTTACAAATCTGTGTATATGATTTCATTATATGACATTCTGGAAGAAGCGAAACTATAGGATCAGACAATAAAATAATGTTTGTCGGGATCTGAACATTGAAGGAAGAGTTGACTATAGAGGGCGGGGGGAAATATGGAAGATGACAGAATGATTCTCTATCTTGATTTCTTGAAAAAGGAGAAGGCATGGAATGAAATTGTTTCAGTACTCCAGATGATTCTGATACATATCCAAATTTGAAGTTTTAACTAAAGCAGATTTTAATTGCAGTGTTTTCCCACTTTGGTATGTCATGGTGAATTGTATGTTATGTCATAACTAATGTGCTACCACTAATAAGAAGTATGCTGATAGTTGAGATTTTTAATAGCTGATTTTTATACTTAAATTAGAGATGACTCAAAGTTAATTTCAAAATGCATTTTTCTGCTCGTATTGTTTGCTTGCATGGCTTCTGAAAAGCTTTTTAACTGAAAAGAAAATAAAATGTAGAGCTAGAACTAATGCCCTTCTGTCAATATACCTGGGTCTCACAGACATGCAGGTAACTACTACACTATGCTAAGTTCCCCCTTTCCCAAGGCCTGGCTGATAGGAACTAACTCTGCATTATGACACGTAATGATAGTTGTCTGCAATCTGAAAATGTCTTGCACATTTAAAGAGTCTCATTCTGTTTTATCTAAATTATACATGGTTATAAAAACAATACATTTCTATTTAGATATGTGCGTCTGTTTAAAGATAAGAATCATGACTTCTAAAAATAGGAAATATAAGTTTGACTATTTCAATTTTCCTCACTTTTTAAACCTTGGACAATTCCACTGAACAAAAATTATTACTAGTGCTTGAAAGGAATAAAATAGTTCTAAAGTGGCAATTTAATACTTTTCAAAAATATGGAGACACAAAGTAATGACAAAAATAAGAAAAAGTGTGAATATAAGCCAAAACTGGATATTTTTCTATGATTCAAAGGAAATAGATTTTAAATTCACAGCTGAGGGCTATAGAGTGTTCTCCCTGAAGAGTGTATTCAAACTTCATTGTGTGTAATAATCATTAAGAGATCCCAATCGTAAAGCATGCTGTGGGATATCACCAGATTCCATTTTCAGGACCAATGCATTCATTCTTCCAGCTTGTAGGGCTATGAACTGCAGACAACTCACAGCTGAATCCCTTTCCAGGTATTCTTTCAGACAAAGGGTTGACTCAAGTTTGCATCCTTGGATGCTAGTAAATTACACTAACCTAGTGCAAACTCAACAAGTAATAATCTAAATTGCAGCTACATTGCCAAATGTGGAATTTCTGCTATAGCACATAAGCACAGCCCTAGCAATACTGCATGTTACCCTTGAGCTGGCACACACAATCTTTTCCATTCCTATAAAAAAGGATTAGAAACACTTTGTGTTTTCATGAGACGAATAACAATGTAAATTATGGTGCTGCCCAAGGGCTATGTTAACTCTTTCACCTTCTGTCATAACATAATTTACAGGGACACAGATCATTTGAACGTTCCTCAGAAGAGTTCATTGATGTGTTGTATTCATGAGGTAATGGTAATTGAATCAGAATTACCAAGCAAGAAGGAGCAAGTATAATAGAAGCCTTTGAAAAAAGCATTCATTTCAGAGTAAGAAAGAAAAGCTCTGTGAAGATTTATGGATCCACAATGCTCCTGAAGCTTTCAGGGATCCAGTGGTCTGGGTTCAGCAGGGGCATTTTCCAAGAATGAAGGAAAAATTATATCTCAGAATTCTCATAACAGGCAGGTGATGCTCCAATGCTTAATTATTTAGCAAACCCTTGCATGTATGTAAGGAAGCATCCCGCACTTGGAGATACTAGTCTGACCCATTTACCAAGTAACACAGAAGCATATACTTTTGAAGTGGACTTAGAACAATAAATGATCCTGCATCAGATCCTGGCTGCAGTGAAAACAGTCTTGTTACTTGAGGCACAATTCTTGTCAGTGTCCTTGACACTTAAGGCATCTATAATGGGAAAAGGTATTGTGTAAAAGAAGCCATATGGCAAGAGCCAATAGAAGAAACACGATATCGATACTTCAGGATCTGGTACAAGGCCATGTCATCTGCCTTGTAACAATGATGCACCTTTTGCTATGGTTTGGATCTGAAATTTCCTCCAAAGTCTCATGTGGCAAAGCTTTGGCCCCTAGCTTGGTGCCTATGGGAGATGATAGAAACTTTAAGATATGAGGCCTAATGGGAGGTCTTCAAGTCACTACAAATGTTTCCTCTAAGAAGATTGGAGGACTCTGTTTTTTTGCAGTCTTTTGTTTCTCACTCACAAGATAGGTGCTTTTGCTCTCCCAAGTGCTTCCTATGGTTGCTATCCAGTACCCTACCAGAAGGATAAAACCAATGGGTCTGCCTATTCATGGACTGGAAGTTATAAAACTATAACCTAAAATAAAAACTTTTCTTTTTATAAGTTGATTATCTCAGGTATTTGTTATAGTAACATGAAGCTGAATAATATGCTTTTCAAAAACATCTGACAGATCCTAGTGGATATATAGTATCTGACCTTGGAAAATTAAGAGATCATGCTGCCAGAGATAACCACAGTAAATTATGCATTGCATAGTCACAGAGTTATAGGTAGATGTAATAGCAATATGTCTTCAGAGTGCATGATGTATTTGGAATAGGCATGAAAAAGCAGAAAGGGTACCATGATCTAAGTCCATGAGCTAAAGAATATGATTTCCTTTCACCAAATCTTGATCTGGCTATAACCAGTAGTAAAAGTGAAAAACAAAGACCAAGACTGAGTCTCTGACACAGCACCATTCTTTATGGAGACCAAAAAACCTCTTGATTGCAAGTCATTTACACTGACCCTCTCTACCCTATAAGGAGCAGTAATTTATCCTGAATGGAAATGACAAATGCTCCAGGTCTGGGTTTGCCTATCCTGCCAGCAGGACCCTAGCCAACACCAATGTATTAAAGCCTCCAATATATTTTATTGCAAAATATTGCCTCAAACTAAGGGACTCACTTCAAACCAAGCAAACAAAGCAGTGGTAACATAATAATGAGATCTATTGGCTCTTTCAGTTTCCACACAAACCTATAGCTCTCAGGCTGAAAGAACAGTAGGAGAGTTTTTCAAAGATACAGCTGAGATGCCAGATGCTACTCTGAGGGGGCACCTTTCTCTAGCAGATAACGTAGGTACACCATGTATCAATGACCTCTGTATGATACTATATCGCCATGAGGTGATACAGAGGTCTGGGAACTAAAGGATAGAAGTAGTACTTTCATGTCTTGACATTCAGCTCTAAGGTTTATAATTCTGTAGGACCTGGTCTCCCAGAAAGGAACGTAATGGATTCCTTGGAGAGTAGAAAAGCCCTCGGGCCTGTCTTGAGTGAATAAATGAAACTGCATTATTCACCACAGGTATACAGGAGGACTGGCTCTGAGCAGAACCAGCAAAGAATGGGGGAGAGCATTGACTGAAATAGAGAAGTGGTTGCTAGGCGGTTGCCAGGTGTTAGTCAGAAGATTCATTGCCTCTGCGTTGAGGAGTCTGGGGGCAAAGATAGGGCAGTCTGAGCCCTATCTGACCAGCAGCTGTGCAGACGTTTCTTGGAATCCAGGGCTGGGACATGATGGACTTTCTCCCACAGGCACCAAGTTTGTCTCTAAAAGCAGCAAAGTTTCCCACCTGGGTAAGCTGGGGTGGGGTGGACACGGCAAGGAAATCCTCCAATCCAGTAAAAGTTCCATTAAATCTTAATCAACAGCCAATACCATTACTGTACTTCAAATTTCTCATCACAGAGAACAGATGGCAAGGAAAAGAGACTTCATATCTGCAGGTGTGATCAACTCCGATCCTCGGGACGAGATCAGGCTGCTATTACCCCATGGAGACAGGGAAGAGTATACTTGCACATTTCCCTCAAGGTATCTGTTGGTACTAGATAATGAGTAAGTACAACAACTTCAGCCTGAAAAAAGCATATTTACCAAAGACTCACACCCTTAGTGCAGAGAGTTTTAGACACCCCACCAAGTAATTGTCCCAGAACTACATGTTAGCCAAGACAAGAAGAATCTAGACTAGCTGGTAGAAGAGGACAGAATGAGTGCTCATTAAATTCTCAAGAGTGGATTCAGTAGCTGGACTATAATCCATATCACTAACTTCCTTTTATAAGTTTCCCCAGAAAATAGACAAACCAAAATCCTAGAGAAGAATTTTGTCAATGGGATGACTTCCTGTATGAAATAAATGTGGCAAACTAGTGCAAGTGGTAGACTCTAAAGGTTACTGTGAACTGAAGCAATCATCTCTCCAACATCGGGGGCATCAGCTACTTATGTGGCTGATTAAATTTTTCTTTAGCTAAAGGAAACTGCCTCACCAAAATTCAAATCCTCTCCTCAATCCATATTTAACTACTCAATAAAAGAATTCAAAGGTCTAGTCCCTTTGTTTTAATTCAGGGCACATCTGAAAGGCCTCAATTCCAAAATTCACTGTAAGATTGGCTGGAGTATCTGTATGATCACCAGTTCTGCTTAGTTCGTTCTTTACAAATGCCACACCTGAAAAGAATCCCCAGTAAACTGCCTAAAACAAAACTTTGCCTCAGAGTCTGTTTGCTGGGGACCCTGACCTAAGACACACTTGTCCCTACAGATTTCTGGCCAAACTTCTTGAGATGGGATCAAGAAATGTATAATTTTAATAAACACCCCTAGGAGATTTTGGCACACTTGGACCAATGCTCACACTCTGAAAAACACTATATTCAACAAGCTTAAGTCTGTGGATTAATAATAACATGGTGTCATAAAGTATCTGGCATCCTTTTATAGAACCCTTAGGGCTTATTCCATACCCATACATTGAACATAAGCACAAACTGGTAGCTAGCTCAACTGCTGGATTGAAAGAAGTCTCTTAATCTTGAATTTTGGGGTCACTTTCCTAGGGAAGGTAAATCAGAGACTCTTGATGCCCAGGCTGGCTTGGCAGGATCAAGAGAAGTCACACATTCTTAAGATTCTCCCCCTTCCCAAATGGAAAAGGGAAAACAAGAAAATAGAAGGGAAAAAATAGAAACAAAAATTCTGTAAATGGGGAGGGGAAGAAGAGTTGAAGGAAGGGGAATGGGGGGGAAGAAGACTTGAGATATATTATGTACAGGTACAAATTCCCTATGATGAATGTGCTCATTATGTATATTGAAAGTGTATTAATTAAATTAATTTTTTAAAAAAGATTTCACCCCTTCCCAAGAGGGAATAAGAGAAATAGAATGGGCATATCCAAAGAAACAGCCTGGAAAATCTCCAAACCCTAGGTAAAAATTTCCTAACAAAATAATAAGAGAATTCTTTTTCTCCTAAAGATAGGAAAGAATGAAGGTAACAGATTCTGCAAATGTAAAGATAATGAAATCAAACTTGAGGAAATGCTAACAATAAGGAAAGCATCACCAAAGACAATTTTCTAGCCAAAAGAAATAGATGTTTACAAATTTCCTGACAAAGAATTCCAAATAATTATTTTAAAGAAGCTTACTGAGCTATAAAAGAATGTAGACAAGTCACCAAAATCAGAGAAACAACATATAAACAAAATTAAAATTTTAACAAAGATAAAAAATAACATATTTTAAGAGGGCCAAACAAATTCTGGAGCCCAAAAATCTAGTAAATAAAATGAACAATTCTATACAGCTTCAACAGCAGATTTAATAAAGCAGAAGAAAGAATATGGAACTTGAAGATAGGTCACTAGCAATTATCTCGTGTAGAAAAAAGAATAAAAAATGAAGAAAGCCTATGGGATCTACGAGACACAACCAAGTGAAGTAATACACACATTATGAAATTCTAGGATAAAAAAGATAAAAGTCTCAAAAAATTATTTGAAGAACTCGTAAGAAGGATAGGGAAAGTTTTATCAACGAGTACTAAACTATAGTAGGGAGAAAGAATTTATTATACAGTAGAGCGATTACTACATTTGATCTTAGCCAAAAGGCCAAGAAGCAATAGCAGAGTGATTACTGATCATGATAACATACTATACATTTCAAAAAGCTAAAAGAGAGGATTTTGAATATTTTCACCATAGAAAAATGATAAATATTTGAGGAGATTCATTTGTTTACTCTGATTTCAACATTGCACAATATATACAGATATCAAAACATCACAAGGTACTCCTTAAATATGTCCTGTACAATTTTTGTTTTTATGAATCATTTAAAAATAAATTTTAATTTAAAATAAAAGAAATAATGGCCAAAAGCGCCACATATCTTTCGAAGCATATAGAAATCTCAGTTCATGAAGTTCAAACGTCCCCAAACAGGATTAACCCAATGAGGTTTACAGTAAGAAACATTATAATCACACTATCAAAAGGCAGAGAGTTTTGAAATCAGAATGAAAACAGCAACTTATTACATGCCGTGTGTCTTTACTAATTTTGGTTGTCAAATTGTGTAGGAATTTGAAGGATACATAGGAAATTGACAAAGCATACCTCTGGGTGTGTCCACGAGGGTGTTTCCAGACAAGACTTGCTCTTGGGCAGGCAAGTTGAGTGGGAAAGACCTTCTCTGTTTGTGGGAGGCACTGTCCAACAGGCTGGGGACCCAGATGGAAGGAAGACAGGGAGGAAAGAAGAAGATCACGTTTGTGTGCACTCCCTCTACCTTCCTTTTTAAATTTTTAATAAAAATATTTATTGAACATTTTCTGGAAGTTCAGTTATTTTTCTAATTTTTCTTTTTTAATCATAAAAAATAAAATTTTATGAAAAAATAATAAGGGAACAGCAATGGTTAATATACTGTGTATCATGATCTTCAAAGTAATTACTCAAAATAAAAGACATGGACAAAAAGACTCTGCTTTTCTTGAGCAGGTGTCTTTTGCTGGTGTCACCTGTGAATATCAAACTCTGAGTTCTTCAGACTTTGACTGCAGACTTACACTGGTTGTTCTCCAGCAGTCTTTCCAGCTTTTTGCTGCATCTTTGGCTTTTTCTCATTATGAGTTTTTTAGCTTCTTGAACTGAGCAACTTCCAGTTTCCCTGGCTCTCTAGCCTCCAGATGGCCATTTTGGGACTATTCACTCCCTGGTCATGAGAGACAATCGAAGACATCCAAATATGGTATTGGTTCTGTTTTTCTGGTGAACCCTGAGTGAAGTGCAAAGGAACAGCTACAAGAGCACCGGTGGATTTCTCACTAGACACATGACTGGCCAGGAAAAAATGAAATTTATATTCAAAGCACTGAAAAGAAAAAAAAACACAACTGCTGGTGAAGAATACCATACCCAGCAAAGTTGTCCTTAAAAAATGAAGGAGAAATAATGACAAAAACAGAAGAAAGTTACCACTGCTGAATCTGCCTTTCAAGAAATGCTAAAATTTCAATAAAAGAACACTTATTTGTAACATGAAAACTATGGAAGTATAAAACTCAATGGTAACTGTAAATCTATGGTCAAATCCAGAATAGTCTTAATGCAGTAATGGTAGTACATAAATCACTTTTAACTCTAGTATTTAGAGTCTAGTATCTAGTAGTTAGAAAAAAATATTTAAAATAATTAGCTGCAATAATTTTAATATATATACAAAATTTAAAGTTGTAAATTTTAACATCAAGAACATAATATGTGAAAGCAACAAAAAGAAATAAAAGGAACCAAAATTGGAGAGGAAGAATTATCTGTTTTCAAATGACATGATTGTATACATGAACTACTTGAAGAACTGTTAAAACTAATAAGTTCAGTAAAGTTGAATTTGCATGATACAAAACTAACATACAACAATTCATTGTATTTCTATACACTAACAATAAATTATTTGAAAAAAAAAGCATGATAACAATATGCTTACAATAGCATTAAAAAATACTTGAGAGGGCTGGAGATTTAGCTCAGTGGTTCTGCCACCTGCCTCGCAAGTGCAAGGTCCTGAGTTTGATCTCTGGTACCAAAAAAAAAAAAAAATATTTGAGAGAACTCTTCATCACATGTATATATATATATTTTGTATATGTCTGCTGAAGTACTTTGTTTCAAACAGAAGATATGTGCTGAGCTGAACTTAAGAAACAACTTTTGTGGAACATATAACAATTCTAAGAGAACATAGCCTCCAGTCATTACAGAATACAACTACAGGATCCCAAAAAACCAACAAAGGCTTTCAGGTACAAAGCTATGATAATCAAAATAGTATGCTACTAGAATAAAAATAGACATATAGACCAATGGGAAATAATAGAGAAAACAGAAATAAACCCAGACACTTACAGTCAATTAATCATTGACAAAGATGCCAAAGTACACAATGGAGAAAGGTAGGAGGAAATACAGATATTTACATGCAAAAGAATGGAAATAGACTCTCTTATACCATACATGGAAAATCAATTCAAAATGGACTAAAGACTTAAATATAAGACCTGAAACCATAAGACTCCTACAAGAAAATGTAGTGGAAAAGCTTCTTGACATTGATTTTAGTATTTTATATATCCCCCAAAATAACAATACCCGAGTGAGATTTCACCAAACTGCAGTGTTCACATAGCCAAGGAAAAAATTACAGAGTACAGACAACTTGCAGAATGGGAGAAAATATTTGAAAGCCATAAATCCAATAAAGCATCAATGTGTGAAATCTAGAAGAAACTCAAACAACTCAGTAGCAAACCAACAATTTGATTCATAAATAGGCAAAGGACTTGCATATACATTTTCCCAAAGCAGACAAATAGTCAACAGGTACATGAAAAAGTCCTCAACATCACCATTAAGGAAATGCAAAACTACAATGAGATATTTCACATCTGTAAAAATTGTTGTTATCAAAAAGATATGGGCTGGGTGTGGTGTGGCATTCCTATAATCCCACCTGAGGCTGAGGCAGGAGAACTGCTGGTAGTTCAAGGCCAGCCTGGACTACATAGCGATTTCAAAGCCAGCCTGAACTACATAGCAAGAACCTGTCTCAAAAAAAAGAAAAAGAAAAACCACAAGCTACATGAATGTGGAGAAAATGTAATCCTAGTACACTGCTGATGGGAATATAAATTTGTACATCACATAGCAGCCCAATGCACTAAGACAGGGTATGAATTATGCAGAATAAGTTCTGGAGAATTAATGTATAGCAAGTGACTGTAGTTAACAAAAATGTATTTCATACTTGAAATTTGGTAAAAGAGTGGATCATGGGCTGGGGATTTAGCTCAGTGGCACCATGCATGCCTCACAAGTTTGATCCTAGTCCTCAGTTTGATCCCTGGTACCGGAAAAAAAAAGAGTAGATCTTAAGTGTTCTCACCATAAAAATATAATAAAGGAGTAGCTATCTGACGTGGTGGATATGTTAATTCATTTGATTATATCAATCATTTCATAACATACATACATATAAAAAACCAACATGTTTTATGTCTTAAATAGACACAATTTTTATGTACCAATTATATCTCAATAAAACTGGAGAAAGAAAGGAGGCACTAACTATAATGTACCAGGAGAGATACAGTTTGTTAAATATGTACTAGACCCAGTTCTTGAAGACTTTCAATGGCCCCATCCTGGCATCACTGCTCTGCATCCATTTCACTCTCCTGCAAAGAATTTTTAGATGCTGTCATCAAAAATATGCCCTTACCTTTTCATGCATTTTGGTTTTCAGTTTTGTTGAGAATAAACTCTTTTAATTATATAATTAACATATGTGTATAACGTAAAAGTGACCGCACACCAGCACTCTTTGCTACTTAGGTTTTTATCTCTTTGACAGTTAGTTTTGGAAATTAACACATATTCAACCAAAAGAATTTCAGGCATGATTTATCTAGACATCAAGAACACATTTGATTCAGCACCACCCCAAACAGAATCTGCAAGGCCAGCAATTCTATTTGGCAATAAACCACTGCTGTGAATAACACACTCTAATGAAGGATGAAGATGAATCGCCTTGGTTAGGGGGAAATGCTTCAGGATGGAGAGAGGGAATAAGTATGCCTACAGATGACTATTAGGTTCACTTTTTTCTTGCTTAAAAGGACTAGAGAAAATAAATATTTAACGAAAGAAAAATATCAAGCACTATAAAACCAAACTGGGAAGCTAGCAGAGGTTTATTGAGAAAAAGTATACAGTTGTAAAATCTAATCCAAAACAAAGCAATTCACACACTAGAGAACAGAGATTTTCTGTTTTCAATACCACTATAGTTCTTACTACCCTAGGATTGAATTATACAGGCATCATAAAATCATAGACATTGGAGTTGGAAGAATCATTGCTCCACTATTTTAGAACTTATTTATAAAGCAGTTTTTGTCATATTTGCATGCAATCACATTCTGATCTACCTAATATTTTCTTTAAATTGACTCAAATTTTTGTTTTCAGAAATTACAGTCAAAGGAAAAATTAAATTGTTTTGAAGATAATATATCACAATATATTATAATGTACTAGTTATTTTTTTCTAATTCACGTTAAAATAAACACCTAACATTTAAAAAATTGCTCATTCACAATTCACATAATACTACCTTGAACACCACCTGTGGTACCTATAACAAACACGGGAAAACATTGGTCTGGCCCAACTCTCTGTACATGAGCACCATGCACACTCAAATTTCATATACCTTTTCGAGTTCCCTCTGAGCCACCTGTCTTTAGGTCCACAGGTGCTCTGCCTACCTCAGTCATCACTACTAATGTCCAAATAGTTTTTTCACAGAGGGCCAATAAGCCACTTGCTTGCAGTCCTGGATGGGCCCTCCTTCCTATCCAGCCTGAGCATCTCTTCTCACCGCATCTCTACTCTGATCAACCACATCCATGAACTTTCTGGCTTCTCCCACCACTTCCAGGCTCACAGCACCACTCTCAGAACAGGACAGGGGATCTGACATAGAGAAGCCTCTGAAAGTACCAGACACTAAAATTATGAAGTGCACAGAGTTTACCCATAAAGCAAATGCTGATCTGTGATTCCTATGCTTTTTTGCTCACACAAACAAATCCAAAGGGTTTTTCTTTATAGCCCATTCTGAAAAGTTTCTCAGGCAAAAGGGACTCACATATTAAGCGCCCTCCTGTGCCTCACCATGGTTCATTGTGAAGTTGTATGTAATTTCTCTTTGTCTCACAGCTGTCCTTGCCTTCCTTTGATTTTCTACACTCTCTCTGCCCTAGGTTTGCCATCTCCCAAGGAAAACATTAGCACTTTAACATTTGCCTCAGGAACAGTTTTCTAGAAAGTTTAAAATAAGAAAAAGTGCTCTTTAGACTTATCCCTGATAAGTCACTCAGCCCCTGTTGGAAGACCTCTAGTAATATATAGCTTATAATACATAATTTAAATATATATACACACACACATAGTCCTCTCCAATTTCACACAGCTTTTTTTAGCAGGATTCTCTGAAGAGTGAGCTGTAATCCACTACAACTTAATTGAGCCTTTCCCCTGAGTACAGCACAGGACAGTACCTGCAGGGAGATTGCAAAGGATTTGCTGTGATACTGACCCTCACAAAGCATGCCAGGTCGGAGCAATATGTTAATGTGGAATTACTAAGTGATAAGAGTTGGCCGGTTAAAATTCAGGACAGCTTGCTCCAGGATGTCTAGATAATGAGAAAAATAAGTACAGTGTATAAGTTTTTTAAAAAATAGTTATATTTATAGAACTATCCTCTATTCTGAGATTATGCCTTTCCTAACTTTTTGGTATTTAAATTGCCCTTTCTTTTGCTAAATGATTATAATAATAGGTAAAAAAAAATTTAATTGTCCTTTCTCAGCTGTATGAAAAATGACAATCCTATAATTATCCTCACACTTTTTTAGGTTTACATTCAGTGAAAGCTAAAGTCCAGAAACAACTGGCATGAGACATAATAAAGGTCATTATGCCTTATCTTTTGAATAAACAAATACATTAATAAAATTTAAAGTGAAACTGAGGTGAGAGTTCAGAAATCAGGTAAACTCTACAGGGTATCTCATCCTTAATATCAGTAAGCATATGTCAGAGATCAGGCTATAGCTCCAGTCTGGGTTCCAGAAGGCCTTAGTTGATAGTTTTCATCTAGGTCTCTATGTACCACAGGGTGACAAATGTTTGATCAGACATGCAGATTAATACACAAACTCTAGCTCTCTATGCTGCCAACACTGGCATCTCAGTTTTCTTTTTAGGTTCATTTAACATTTGTTCCTGTGTGACACAAATGTCCTATCAGATTGTCAGTAGTAAATTCACTATCAACCTGGTAATCATTTTCATTACTCACAAAAACCACTATTAAATTTCTCCAAGAAATGATTGATATGTTGTATCTTGTGTTGACATATCACACTAATGATACAGGGAAAGAGTGAAGAAAAAAAGTTGGAACAATGCCTTCTGGAAGACAGCAATGTGGCTGCAGGGCAACAGGAAGTGATTGCCAGCAATGCCACCTTCAGTTCAGATGCAGTACACACAGGCAGACCTGGACTTCACCAAAGCAAGTTGTCCCAGTGCAGCTAGTTGCCCTTCTTTCTGAGGTTGGTAAACAAGTAAACAAGTGATTTATCTGAAAGTGCTAAGACTTCAGGAAGAGCCAACTCGAAAGGCACTATAGTAAGTGTCTAAAGACACAAGCCAACGGCACCCATTTGATAAAAGCATTAATAAGAAATAATAGTAATAATTTTTTATCACTTCGTATGTGCCAGGTCCTGTGCTAAATGCCTTAGATGTGTTATATCACTTAATCCCATTGTCCTTCTCCCTTGCTACATTATCAATTCCAAAATGACACTTAACCTACCTTATTCAGCCCTGTATCCTGGATTTCTACAATAGTACCTGGACACAGGAGGCACTCAATAAGTATTCATTCAAAGAATGAATGAGTGAATGAATGAATGATTACCTCTTCCTTCTGTGAACTTGGTACTTAAGGCCTTCAGATGGAGCTCCAGAATTCCGCAGAGAATTTTTTATAACAACTGAAAGAGCTGAAAACAAGATTATAAATATGTTTTTAAAAGTCTGAGTTTTTATCAGCTTTAAGGTATAAATCAATACTGAATTTACCCTTCAAACTAATTGAAAATGTTTCATTGGTGTTTCTCGTATGCTTCATTGTGGGTACAGGAGAGTTTTTCAAAAGAATTAAATCATTTATTGATTTCACATGATAATGGATGATACATAAGCTTCATTTCATCTATCATTTTATCTAGTACTATTATTCAATTTAGATATATTACATAAGATGTGCCAATAATCATTTCTATAACCAAATAATTTTGTGACTTTGCTAGGGTGACCCTTTTAATGATCAAATTCAGAAAGTCACAACAGTAATTGTCAGTCCAACTACACCAAAGTTTTGGAAGACAATGGCTTTTCCACCCACACAAGCTATAAACACATTTCAGACAGAACCTGGTATCTCCCTGAAGGAATTCTAACTTCATACCATTGGAAAACTTTGCCAAGATTATTTCAGAGTTGAAAATTTCACACACCACAGTTTTTGAGACACTTACTTAGTGTCATGACTGTAGTGACCAATTGCATGGATGAAAAAAATACATTAAAACTGTCTGTTGGAGGGCCGGGGATTTAGCTCAGTGGTTTCACCGCCTGCTGCACAAGCGCAAGGACCCGAGTTTGATCCCTGGTGCAAAAAAAAAAAAAAAAAACCTCTCTGGTGGAATACTTTATACTTTCCAGAAAATAAATGGTTATACTATTAGTAATAAATACAGGTTGTGAGATTTTTTTGCCTATGTGCATGACTATTTTCTAAAACATGTCTTCCTTATAGCAGTTAAACCCTGCTAGCACTGTGTCAGGCAGGATTCACTGATCTGCTGTAACCTATAGCTTCCTCGTCACTTTTCTGACCCTTCTCTTGTGCTAAGTTTTGTTTCCTGACAGTAACTAAGAAATTCTACCGTTGTCATAGCTACCGCTGCTGTTAGACTTGCCATAGTCTTCGTGTTTTGTGGTTTGGCAAAATATTGTGTCCCAGAGATTCTGCCTCCAAAGTTTTCTCCTCTTATAGGTCCAGACTTTGAAGACTGACTGTTGTGATTGCCAAAATCATTGAAGCTTCTAACACATCCAAAATTTTCTCCCATCATTACCAAATCTACTGTAGGCACCACCTCCATGGCTGCCACCAAAGCCATCATGACCACTGAAGTTTCTCCCACAATCAGTGTTATCAATGCCATCAAAACCACCTGCACAACCACCACCAATGTTTCCAGAACCACTTTGACCTCCTTGACTAGCAATAGAAGCCTCTAGCTTTAACCAGGCTTTTCTTACTTCACAGTGGTGGCCAGTCACACTCTAGTATTTCTGAATTGTAGTCTTATCCTTGTAGTTATCATCACCAAAGGTCACAAAAGCAAAGCCCCTCTTTTTGCCACTGCCCCATCAGTCATGTTTTCAATCACTTCAGTTTTCCCATGCTGTTCAAAGTAATATCTTATATGATATTCTCTGGTGGCTTTAATGCCATAGCACCTGGGCTCTGAGAATCTTCTCCTGAGTCAGTCCCCTTTGGATGCTTTCTACTCTCCTGGCAAAGTCTTATATCCACTGCTGCATGGTCTACTTTACATTGTGTGGGGGACAGACCCAAAGCTCCTGGAGTCCTTGGTATTCAGATCTCACATTACCAGTCTATGAGTGTCCCTATGGCCCAAAATGGCTCCTGGGACTCTCATAAGTTGTTTCAAAGTTCAACTCTTGGATGAGCTTTTGTAGCAGTTTGGTGTGTTTAGGAGACTGTGATTTACACATAACAATAGTTGGAAGTGAGATTTTAATGATGACTTCTCAGTTGTATTCATGGCCAGAAAGGAGTAATCTAATAAATGTTCAAGGAGAGTTTTTAAACAAAGATATTCCAGAATCTAAGAGGACCTAGGATAATATGACGACAGTGAACAGCAAAACTATATTAAGACATGCAAGCTTTCTTAATACCATGGTACCTTAGTTCATAAATGCTTTTGTTTGTGAACAATTTGGTTCACAAACAAGCATTTGGCAAAATTTTGTTTTTGTTTGCAAATTCTGCATCAAGTGTTAAACACAACCATGGCCATTTTTCCTGCACAAACACGAACATGTCCATCTTGTCCAGAATTGTGGAAAAAATTAAGCTCATGCACTGAGGTACAACTAAAATGAATGAAGAAGTTGTCATTACCTTCAGTTTTTTCAAATAATATGATCAAAATATGTGAGTTCCAAGCACCCTGCTGTCTCCCAGGCCTTTTCTGTAAAGAATTCAACCAAAGCCACCAGGTTATAGTAGTTGCATAACTAAAAAGATGCCTTCAGCATGTCTTTGGGAGAATCACAGTCAAAATATAACCTTTATAAATTATTTTCACGATACTAACCTACATGTGAGGGAAAACTAGGGAGAAAGAAATGGCTGCTAGTAGTAAATAAGAGAATTCACCCTCATATTGTAAAGGATTTGTACAAATTGAGGTTATCATTTATAGCAAAGTTGAACTACAATCCCCAAACACTACTTGTGGTGTATGTAATGATGATGCTCCATACAGCTTCGGCAGTTCCAGGAAATCCCAGCTGTCATGATAATGAAAAGTGCACCCTCTCTTCATTGCACACCTGCTGAAACACAGCCCCAGCCAGAGCAGAGAGAATCACAGAGGAGGAGGACAGATGGAAATGGGAAGAGTCTCTTTGTATCATGAATTATTCACTTATGCTCAATTATTAGTATACATTATTCATTTCTTATTCAATTATAAAAAAGAGTTCTAGTCAGCTACTATTACAGAAACCAAAAAGTACTATTATTTACAAAATCTCTGGAGAGCCTATAGATTCCATTGATTATTTAGGGAAACACCAAAAAAGTTCTCAGATGAGTAAAATTTTCTTATAATACTCTTAGTCCTTGCTAAGGATCTCCATAATATGCTTGTCATTTTTTCTTATTTTTTTCTGTTTTTGCCTCTAGGCTGTTTTTACTTATTTGTATGCAATTCTCTTTTCCAGAAATCAGGAAAAATAGACAAAGGGAGAAAAACACAATTAGCCCACTCTCACTTGCGTCAAATGCCCTTCATACAGGTACATAGGACTAATTTGTTGATTCTTAATGTCTCTAATCTCTTCCCTCCTTTTCACCTCATTGCCACTCTTTTGGTTCATAACTGTATCATTTCTTAGCTAAAATACTGTAAGACTACCTAGCCTGGCATCCTTGAACAACTGCTTTGGCAGAGTGGGTTTTCTAACACAAAAACCAAATACAACAATGTCACTAGCCTGCCTGGAATGGTGTAAAGACTGGGCTGCTTTCAAGAATAAAACCAAACTCTCTCTGTCACGGCATGGGTGCCTTGCACTCCGGTCCTCATCTCATCTGGCCTCATCTCTTGCTCCACCTCTCAGCACCTTCTCACCCTAAAGCTAGAACCAGCTGTGAATATGCTTTGCAAGCCTGAGTCTTCCCACCTTTATCCATGCTGTTCTCTCCTTCTGGAATTCTTTTCTCTTTCATTTTCTTTTATGGAACTAACTTGTTCATCCAGATTTTCCTCTGTGATCACTGTCCCTGGGAATTCTTTCCTCACTTCTTATGTCTTTGGAGGCCTCTTGTATGAGTTTGTACATCACTCGAAGGAAACCATGCTGTTGCAATTATTGCTTTGCAATCTCTCTCCCCTAGGAACCCATGAGCTTCTTGGGATCACAATTCTCTTTTGACTCTGTAGTCCCAGAACCCCGAACAGTGATCTAGTTAATGGTTCCAGTATGGTGGTGTACACCTGTAATCCCAGCACTCAGTAGGCTGAGACAGGAGGATCTCCTTGAGTTTAAGGCAAACCTGGTCTACACTGTGAGCTCAAGGCCAGCCTGGAATACAACGAGAAACTGTGTCTCAAAGAAAATTTTTTTTAATGTTAATGGTCAGTAATCAATTCTTTAAATAATATGTAAGTATATAACGTATGCGATTTTTTTTAAAAGGCCAGGTTCTATGCTATACCGAGCACACAGAATCTGTGTTAAGAACATTAAAATATTTCACTTAAATAAATAGGACACACATGTGTAAATACCGAATAGTTTCTCTGGTGTGAGAAACTGAAAGTGTAAATAAGGAGTAATGTATAATAGGTCATGTGAAATAGGAAGAAAAGGGGGAAAGGGGAAGGAAGTGGGAGGGCTAGGGGAAAGGATAGAAGGGAATGGGATTAATATGAGAAAATGGAAAAATAGGAACAAAATCTTTGTAAATAGGGAGGACTGGAGGGGTTAAAGGGAGGGCTGAGCAAGGGTGAAAAATAAGAACCAAGAGAGACTATGTAAAGGTGCACATTTCCAATGATGAATGTCATTATATTGTATACCTAAAATGTACCAATGATTAGAATGAATAATCGATAATGTAAAATAGGAAGAAAAGGTCCAAAGGGGTAGGGGTAGTGGGAGGGGCAGGGGAAAGGAAAGAAGGGAAAGGAAAAATGCTGAGAAATGGAAAAAATGGCAATAAAGTTTTTGTAAATAGGGAAGTGTGGAGGGCGTGAAGGGAGGGCTAGGAATGGGGAAAAAATAAGAACCAAGATGCATTATGTAAAGGTACAATTCCCAATGAGAAATGTAATTGTGTTGTATACCTACAATGTACCAATAAAAGAATTTAATACAAAAAGAACATTAAAATAATAAAAAGTTTTATTAATCAATTCTAAACTTACTAACTAGGATTAACTTTTTGATCTTCGTTTTTATTCTAAAACCACTGCTCTCATAATAACCTAAATATCTGAAGTTCTTGGCTCATCTTTTTTTTTTTTTTTTTTTTTTTTGGCACTGGGGATCGAACTCGGGACCTTGCGCTTTCAAGACAGGCACCAGAACCACTGAGCTAAGCTAAATCCCCAGCCAAATACACTTATCCCGTAGCTCTTGCCACTTTTTTTTTTTTTTTTTGGTACCGGGGATCAAACTCGGGTCCTTGTGCTTGCGCAGCAGGAGGCGAAACCACTAAGCTAAATCCCCAACCCAGCTCATCTTTAATATCAGTAACAAAGTTCTACTTTCTGGCATTCTGGAAAAACAAAACAGAATAAATAAAGCATATGTGGGTATACGTCATATATCGCATTATATCTGAGTAGACCCTTACTCATTTGGGGGAACTGATTGAAAGTTAATGAGAATGGAAGTCTACGTGATGCCAAAGGGACATCAGTGGATTACAAACCTCCTCGTATCAGATTCCCCTTGATTGTGCGGGACTTTCTTAGTAGTGAGTACATAATATTTTTCAAAGTGCCATCACCTACTACATACTTTACTGGGTGCAATACTACATATTTACACAATTAGAATCATCACTATTTGGTTATTTATTTGAAGTAGCATATTAAGCAATCTAAACAAAGAAATTTAAATTAAAGTCTCAGAACATGACCTAAATGAATATTTAATTTTGGAAAAATTAATTTGACCTATTTTTACCCTTTTTATCCTTTTGTTCATTGAAGCTGTTAAACTCATTATCAGTGGATTAGCTGTCAGATATTTCTAATTAAAATCATCCCTAAGTACAGTGCAGGTAGAATTTACATCTCATGACATAATGAAAGGGATGTGGTCTGTGCTGTACACATATCAAATTCCTTTTAAGTGTACACAGCAAATATTCTGCATTACATCGAGGGTCAGAAAGCATCTGCCATTAGACAGAGGCTGATACCTGTGTATAATTATCTAGTGTGATTAATGAAAAGGGAGATCAAAGTTTCATGCAATTTTAATTTTCTCCTCTGGGCTTGATGTGTAAAGGATTTGTACTGGGTAATAAAGGAATATAGGTTCATTCTAATAAGCATGACAAATGAATTTTTTAAAATTAGTCTAACTCATTAGCTAGGCATGTATAAACCTATGGTGTTCTGGCAGAATTTGGGGATAATCTTAATGCCTAATAAGTAGTTATGTGGTGATATTTCAACAAATTAATTCCTTTATGAAAGGCAAACACACATTAAAGTATTTGTGCTGAGGTATGACAAAAAACAAAATGCTTATAAGGAAAGGATCTTAGCTGCAAAAGCTAAATCTTATTAACAGAGATTTTCTACAAGGCTACATTTCTTTTTTTAAGAGTAGGAAAAATTTATTGGGAGAAAGAAAGCTTCTGCCTAAGAGAGACATAAGGGGAACCAGAAAGTGGGTTGCCCACCCATCCCATGGTTCAGAGATGCTTTATACAGCAAAGCCATGTGGTAAGGTGGGTACAAAGTGGGACAAAACTATAAGACCCAATGGAAATTTACAAAGTGAGCATGAGGTGGGGCAAAACCATGACCAACCAATAAGATTATAAGTTCAGTCAACCAGGTAATACTGATTAAATGGGGATCAAATGGGGAAGCAAATCATATAGCCAGCACACAAGGATTTTCAGTAAGGGTGGGTCAGGGATATTTCCTGGAAAGGCTGGGTTAAAACCTTGGCCTCCCACCCAGGTGATTGTACCTGTTTAGAATATCAATCACTGCTATTCATCCTACATGGGTGTGGTAGTTTCTCTTCTTTTACAATTTTGGCCTTCAGTGAATGTGTCTTCACTGTCCTCCATGTAGGTTCCTTGACTGTCCTCCCTGTTGGCTCCTCTTGGGCTGGCCCTGTCTAACTGCCTACAAGATATCTAATTAACTTACCTATCTGCAAAATTCCCCCCTCTGAAGAAGTATCCCTAACTTCTGTGAGGAGGCAAAGGGCAAAGACCAATCTGGCTACTTCTGGCTAAAGAAGGTCATAGTTGTGATCAGCAGTCAGAGTTACTCTACAGAGGGTCTATCTAAAGCCCTTCGATAGGTGCCAGGCATTGTCATCTTGGTAGTACAAAGCTACATTTTTAACATCTACTGTGGACCTCTGTAGACACTTTGACAAGAATGACATTTTGGCCGAATTAACAAACCAGGAAAAGAATGTGTGCTCTAGCCCTAACATGAATGGTGTTGAAATAAAAACGCAACATGTGGATGCTATGTTCAGGTACAACATGTGTTTCTGAGACGCTGCTTATTCAACATGATCTCATTGTCCGTATTACAACAAGCTGGCCTGGTACCTCCAGAGAATGGTAAGAAAGTTAAGTGCCTTAAATTAAGATGAAGTATTTGTCCTCTTTTAAATAAGCTCCAAAGCAGTGTAAAAAAAAGAAGAGAAAAAAAACAGTATGTAGTTTTTAAATAATAGATTATGGAGTTCAGAGAAAATAGAAAACAACCTCTGAATTTTTTTCTGAGATTGGCTACTTGGCACTTTTTTAAAAATAAGGCCCCTGTTTATTTATTTAGGAAGCTCATTTTTAAAAACTTTTGGAGTAGTTATGATGGAACAAGAGACTCAGAGAATGAAAAGATTCTCAATGTGTTTCAGATAACCCTTGACCCAAGTCACTGCTTTTTAGTTTCATGTTACAGCAGACAGGAATTGGGCACTTGAACAGTGCTAAGTGCTAAAGGATGAAGCACTGTATCTGAAGGATACAGAATGAACACTAGACCTCATCTAAAAGAGTTCAAAAACTGGTCAAGGAAATAGAAGTGCAAACAAGAATAATATAGGACAGTTGTGCATGAGTCTGTAGGAAAACAACCAGCTCAGTGTGGTGAGAATCCACAAGCACGAAGGAGTTTACCTAGCGAGTGTTGGAGACTGCTTTTGAGAGAATGTGTTTTCAATCATCCATCGAACGTTTATGAGCATAAATAATGATCCAGGCCTGCTCTAGGCACTGTATACAAATGAATAAAATATAGTTCCTGCACTTTAAAATCTCATAATCATTACTCCATTTTACCAATGAATATTTTTGCTTGACCTTAGAGAATACATACAATGACCAGACAAAAGTACAGACTTCATGGAGTTTGTAATATGGAATGATACATTATCAAAAAAAGGGGCAATCATGATTCTGTAAGACAATAACAGTGGCTACCCAACATTTGTTTAAATAAATTAATACATTTAATCTTTATATTGACCGTCTGAGATAGGCACAGTTTAAAGCCCTATTTTAGAAAAGAAAAAACAAATAGCACAGAGTTAATGCATAACCTATCCAAATTCAAGAATAGGGGAAACAGCAGAGTCAAAATGTGAACCTAGGTGATCTGCTTCCAGGGTCTATTCTCTGACCAACACCATATCACTGCTTCAGGTTCTGCAATGGGGGAAATACAGACTGCTGCAGAGCACA
The DNA here is from genome assembly GCF_000247695.1 of Heterocephalus glaber. The sequence continues at coordinate 2,208,820 of NW_004624878.1, read as the reverse complement.
GAGATGAGAACTAATCCACCAAAGATTATCTGAAAGAATGTCATCCTCCATGAGGCTTGTTACCAACACACAGACACATTTTTTTTCTTTGAAAGGCAAGCAGAGGAATCTAGTGCAAGGTTTCTGCTGCATTTTGAGCCAAGGATGGGTAAGTACATCGGCCTTGAGAAAAAGAGAATGGCTTTCTGAGCTGAGGGAACACCATAGGCAAGGCAGAGCAACTGTTTGGACTTTTTTCTTCCCTTTGAAAAGTTCTTATACTAGCTATGCAAGTGGAAAAATAACTGAAATTGATTGGCTAATATAAAAATTCCTAGGAGGGCAGTTCTTTCTAAAAGAAATTGATGACTATGTAAATAGATTTTTGACTTTTAAACACTTTCTTATTGCTCATTAAGATTCCAAAATTATTTTCAGCCCAAGGACCATTGATTTTAGCTTTTTTTTTAACTACAAAAGATGCAAGGAAAATTTATTTTCCAGGTACCAAAATAAAAATAATAGCTAACTTTTATTGAACATTTTGCTTTGTCTTGGTACTGTGTACTTTACATGACTTATTTCATAAGTGAGATATGTACTATCATTTCTAAGATTACAGTTTTCCCCAGAGTCACAGAGATGAAAGCTGGAATGGAGATAAGTCAGATATCAAGCCCATGCTCTTAATCATTATGCTATGTGTAGCTGAGTTCCCCAAAAATGTTTTTACCAAACCTTGATGTTGACATTGATGAACAGAATCTCTCTCTCTCCCTCTCTCTCTCTCTCTCCTCCCCTTCCCCTTCTCCCTCTCCTTTTAATAATTCGGTGTACAAGAAAGAAAAGGGAGAGATCTTGATTTCAGTCCCAGCTCAATAACTTTGCACTCTTAGACAACCCTTTTATTTTTCAAAGCCTCAGAATCTCATCTTTAAATTGAAGGCATCTGACTACATAGTGTCTAAAATCCCTCCTGGTTGTAAAGATCTATTACTTTGTTTTTTAAAAAAGCATAGATAGTGGGACTCACTCTTCCCACACTTAAAAAAGAGAATTTTAAAACATACAGCATAAGTCGAAAACTTAAATTTAGTCAGGTTTTTGAGAACTGTACTCTAAAACCATCTGAGGGGTTGGCATGACATTTTCAATATGCTGAATTATTTGCTGCACCTCAGTGAGGCCGAACATCCACCATATTTTTCACTCATAACTCTGAGGCCTAGTGACACAGTTCATTTCCTCATTTCAAAAAAGATTGATTTCATCCTCAGGAAAGGTGCACATGAGCTGGAAAAAATGAATGTTTGTGGGAACCAGGAGCATAAGTTCTCATTCTATTAAAGCATCAGCTTCTGTTCCACCCAGGCCTTGCTGACTAAATTCAAGGTTGCTCAGTCTTTCGTTGAGGATGCCATGTGTCTATGAAAAGGAGCAAGCTGTCTTTTTTAATCCAAGAGCCAAATGTTAAGATTCAAGTGTTGATTTGAATTTTAGTGTGCATGATCTTAAATCTCATGGATGATGTTTGTTTAAACTGTGCTCCAAGAATTCCTAGCTTATTCAAGTCGACATCTTCAGAAAAAGCAAAAAGCCTGAAAAGTAGCCCAACAAGGGGTGGTTCCTTGGCTCAGCAATGACCCGAGGGCCCCCTTTCACTGCTTTCTTCTGTCCTGCCCTCTCTTGTCTTCTGTTTTGTTTTTTCACATGTTTTATCCACTCCAAACTCCTTTACAGGGGGTCTAATGAAATGAAAGTCAGATCACATCTTTATCGAAAGTACAGCTTCTGGTAACAGTTTCTCTGGCTCCATGAAGTGCCAGCTATAACCAGCACCCACTCAGCTCATGCCTCACACACACCTCCGGGAGGGAAGTAGAAAGAGGGCAGACACAAGACTTGTTGTGGTAAGAAAAGGAAATTGAGCAAATTTCTTTCAAGATATGTGAAAAAATAATATAATTATAATCCTGAATTCATGAATCACTTTCCCAGACACGATCTTTTTTTTGATTTTCAGACTTAGACAAATGCCTTTATCATAATTTTAAAATAAGAAAGCTAACACTCAAAGGATAGCAGAAGTTTTCATTGTTTCATTGAGGCCACTGCAGAAGCAAAAATGTAATGTCCCAAGCTGCCATAATGAAAGACAGATTAGCAAGAGAAAACACATCAAATTTAAGTAGAAAAGTTTTTTTTATGTGACATGGAAGCCTTTGAAAATGAAATAACAAAGATCCAGGGAAAACTGCGTTTTTTATGCAAGTCTGATGAAAGAGTGAATAGTTACAGAATAACATGATTTGACAAATAAATGTATGATCCAATGATAATGCTGAGGAGGGAAACCATCAAAGCCCATTTGTTTATTCTTCACCTATTTATATAGCATTCCTTCCCCCTAGTACCTGGCAGGAGCCCTCTGGAATGAGGATTTTGGTATCTACAGTCAGGGGAGGTAGGATGGAAAGTGACTTTTCCAAATTTTATGGCTTGCAATTTAGAAACAGAAGTTTTAGTTTCTATGTCCAAAATTGGATGAGACAAACTCTGGTTTATATGGCACATCTTGGAAAAGAAAGAGGAGTGGGGGAAAAAGGAAGGTGCAGAAGTTTCATGCTTTTGCAACCTCCCACTCTACAGTTCACAGTACTCCAGAGTAGAATTTCTGAGCCCTAATACTACTCAACTTCTGTGGTTGAAGACCAAACTGACAGCACAGCTCTGAATAAAGACAACCAACAGGTTTTAAGATCTTTTATCATTAAGTTCACACCAAAACTCAATGCAATTTTGTTCTTGGATTATAAATCACTTAATCATTTAACAAACATTTCTGGCTACCTACTTTCCTTGTTCTCAAGAAGTCTAGCATTTTGGCAGAGCCACTATGCTCGGTAATTAATGAAAACTCAATGGTGATTAACAATTGCCCCTCCTCCCAAAATTGACTTTATATAAAGTGGCATTAAATACCCTTCCATGAGCCACTTTAAAGGTATCTACTGGTGTTGTCACAAGAACTCCAACATGATGCCTACTATGTAAATGGTACCCCTGCAGCCATGATAAGAACAGCTCATAGAGCCAGTGTAGGATGATCTTGACTCAAAAGAGGTTTCTGAGCTCAAGCTCAGTCTTGAAAGGGTGCTACTCTTCATATGGTTAGAAAAGGAAAGTTGGGAGGGAAAACATGATCTCAGTAAGGCCAGTGTCCAAAAGAACTTGAATGGAGCCAACCAACAGTACTAGGAGTGACAATAACAAGATGAGTCATTCAATGATCATGGTATATAAGAGGGACTGACATTTGTATGCATTAATTTACTTGATCCTCAAAGCAGCCCAATGAGACAAGTATTTGTTATTGCCTTTGATTTATGAATGACAAAACTAAAGCACACAAAGAACTTCTATTACTGGGATTATGTAGGCAGTATAAGTGACTTCAATTGCTTTGGAATCTACACACACAATTATTAATAAAGAAACAGTGACTTAGCCAGGTCTGTTACATCAGTCTGTAGGAAAATGGTAATGAAGATTTGTAACTTTTAGATTATATTTTTATCAGCCTTCATCACGCTGGAAAATTATTCAAGCTGCAAATATCTGTTTCAATAAGCTTCAACAGACTACAGATTAACTTTCTTTGATAATCTTGGGTGCCATTTCAAAGCAATCCCTTTCACCAAAAATTATTCCCTTTATGGTTTATATGAATTATTTCAAAAATTGTGAGAGGTGATTTTTTTTAAAAAATCTCAATATTTAGTGTTATTAGTAATAGATTTTTCTAATTCTAAACCGTCTTATAATAGTCCCACACCAAAAATTAGATAATTCCTCTAATATAAACCATTTGATACAGAGTTAAGTCTTATTTTGTTTAGATGAAGAGAGATTTTTTAAAAATTGGGGAAACTATATATTTTTATTGTTAAGTAATCCATGCTATGACTGTCATGGGGCGCAGGCTGAGGTAACAGTGATGAGTTCTGGAGAGAATCACCCTCCACTCTGAATTTTCTGTCAATAGTCCCTATTTCTCTTCTTGGTCTCAGTTGAAAAGCTACAGTCATAAGTCCTCAGTGTCTGCCCTTCTATTCTTGGAAAATGCCCAGGCAATTATGTAGGACATTTTTTCAGGAGAAGAGATGACTTCTGTAATCTACTTTTTAGGGTTGGAAGAGAGATCAGCGAAGAGAATAAGGAGAGGAGTGGCTCCTTCCTAGTTACCTTCTACGATTGCAGTGCTGATTCCTAGACTCCACATTTACCTTGTTAAAAACAACTTATTTTTCTTTAAGTTTTGGCTTTTTTAATTATCAGTTTCATTTTTCCCTAGCAAGAAAAATGTATTCTGTGTATGTCTTAGTTTGGACTGTTATAACAAAAATACCATAATTTGGGGTGGTTTAAACAACAGAATTTGTTTCTTACAGTTCTGGAGGCTGGGAAATCCCAAACTGAGGGCCACCCACTTCTGAGTCTAGTGAAGGCTCCTTTCTGGTTTAGAGAGGCCCATTGCTGGTTGTGTTCTTGTATGGTTGGGAGTGGGGGCGAAGGGAGCACTAGCCCTTTTCTCTTCCTGTGAAGACACTAGTTCACTCCCAAAGGCCCCACCTCCTAATATGACCCCATTGGGAATTATGAATTTAACTATGAATTGAGAGCAAAGGGGAAGAAATATGCAGTCCATAAAAATACTGCCACTAGGGCTGGGGATTTAGCTCAGTGGTTCCGCTGCCTGCCTCGCAAGTGAAAGGTCCCGAGTTCAATCCCTGGTCCAAAAAAAAAATGCTACTATTTCTCTCTTAATGTCTTGTGAAGAATGTTCATTTGAAATTCTGTTCTAAGTAAATGTAGGAAGAGAATGGCCAGATGTTTTTTACCACTTTAATCTTTACCAACATAACCTTCCCTGTACATGCTGGTTCCTATGCAAAAAGAACTTGATACCAACCAGGTTCTTGTTGGAACCATTATTCTGGTGACAGTTCACCAGGAAAAATAAAAAAATCAATAGAGAAAAATTGAATAGACAGATGAGTTATAGCCTATATAATGGCAATTGCCAGAGTGTAGTGAGAGGAGCTGAAAAATATCAACTTGCTATATAAAAGGAGACATTGCATAGGGTCTTACTGGATATGGTTGGTTGAATTATCATTGCATTGCTTAGCCTTAATGGAAATATCTTCATTTGACTAAATCAGCAATCAAGTTTAATCATAGAGGATATTGAAGTATATTAGACATTAATGACTAGATAATATTCAGCAAACTATAGTCAGCCTTCTTATTAATTATTGTGTTTAATAATATGCAGAAGATAATTAGAAAAGCAAACAACAAAAGGATCAGGATGGTAAACAATTTAAGTCAACACAATTCCTAATATACATACTCAGTCAATGCACTTTAAGTAGGATACAGAAAACTTCATTTATTGATGCAGCAGAGACATGTGGACCTCAAATGATTATAACCCATCTTATTGCTTGTTTCAAACTTATCAGTGGAGAACAATTCATTATTGAAAAGTAAGAACTTGGTTTATCTGCACTCCCATTTCAATGCAGAGTATAAACTTAATTTGTTCTGAGTCATACTCCTCTAAAATTAAAAAGCATAAATCATATTCTATATTCCACAACCAGTCCCCAAACACATCCAACTGAGGAAGACTGAAGGGAGAATGTCACATTTTAAAGTGATGGGAACCAGCAAAAATCTATTAAAACTCATAAAATAAATAAAATTCTCAAATTAGGTAGCTTCTATTTATGATCATACCTATTTTAAGCGCTTCAAAAGTGCTCTCTTACTGATTTATATATCACCAAGAAGTGCCTCATAAAGCCACAAGACTAGTCTGAACATTTAGCACCAAGAAATACAAATCTATGTATCTCACAAGGTGTGAGCCTTTTAAAGGTTGACACTTTTATTCTCTTCCCAGCTCCAAGATTGTCTGATCAAGACAAAAATGAGGAGGAGAGCAGTGTAGAACACTAAGCGAAATAAATAGCCACCAATTTGGTGCCCTTGCAAGAATTATGCTCTTAGTGATAACTCATAATTTGAATAGCACTTTTTAAATTGAAATGTGCTTTCACTTGTGTGCCTCACAAGTAAGTAAAGCAGCCATATTATTCTTCTCATTATAGAAATAATGAAACAATTTTGGGGAGATTCAGTGACATATGCTCTAGTGGAGAAGTCAGAACTTGAACCTCAGTTGTCTGAGGGCAGCCTCTTTTCTACTGTAACATGCTGTAGCCCCCATCCACGATAGCCCGTTTTAGAAAAAATTCCCATTTTGGTAAATGGTAGAAGCTTGGTACCAACTTGAACTACACTTGGCACTCTGATAAATGGCCCAGGCACTTAATTGGGATGCTTGCCAAGGAATAGAGTTAGTGCAGTGCATTTCCAATGGCTCTAAACAGCAGATGAATTGCACATCAATTTATTTAAATAGCAAGGAGACAAGCCTATTCATGGCCATTACCAGGTGCGGCTTGATGCCTGCTAGCATAGAGTCCCCACTGTGAAGCCCTTTAGTCACTCCATGCAGCTTCCCCACTCCATTCTGCCTGTTAAATAAATCAATCTTACCTTAATATCATTCTTAAATATTTAATGCCGAGTTACAATGCTGCCTTTTAAAATCGGTTGGTAAAATAAAAGCAAAAATTGTTCAGCAGGATACATCCCATCTCAGCAGCCTCCACTCTTCCACATAATTACTTACTGGGGTGGGCTGTTTGCCCCAGGGTGGGCCAATTAAAAGAATTTATTTGCTTGTGTAATAATACAGGCCACAGCAAAAGGAACTGCAACAACAAAAAAGGAGTAAGTACTTTTCTGGTTGAATCCATATTTGTTGTAATGCAGAAGTTAACCCACAAAATTACTTCAAATACTTTATCAATGTGTACTCATTTATAGGTTTGTAGGCCTTATACTGAGCTCTGTGTGGGAGAAATTATGATGTCCCATTCTGAAATAATTTGCAGTCTTGCTTTCCTGGTGGTACTTGATATATAAATGGTTAAATCACCACTGTTCAAGCTAAATAATTCAAATCAGATTTGTTGTTTTAGGGCTTGGTACATAAAACTCCACACCCAGGCATGAACTTACTTTACATTTTCTTTTTATGCCTTAGAAGGAATAAGGAAAACCTATTTTTTTCCTTAAGGAAAATAAATATAGATATTGAGATAAAATTCCCCCATAATTAAGACTCACACCTTCCAGGAATAATTAGTAATCTGGATACTTTTAAAGACTAAATATGTTGAGATTAAATGATGCTAGATATTGGAAATATTATAGGGCAGAAAAAGTGTAATAAAGTATCTGGCAAGTAGTGTTTCACTGAGAATGGCTTCTGTACCATCTGTGTTGTTAATTATTTGCTGGACTCCAGGCAGCTCAGCTGCCTTCAGCTTCCACACACCTGTAAACTGAGGAATTACACTAAGCGCTTGCTCCTCCACATGTCACCTGGGTCCTATTAGAAGCATAGAATCCCACCCTAGCAAAACAATTATAACAGAAACTGCAGGTTGAGAAGATCCACTGGTGATTCACATTCATAGTAAAGACTGAGAAGTACTGAATTCCAAAGATATGTCTAAAATTCTAAAATTGTTCTTTTAAATTAAGACCTTGATAATTGTTGCCCCTGCCAAAATCAACTCTTTTGTATCACAGAGAACCTATACATGACAAAATCTGACTTTAATTACCCTGTGTGGACCCAAGCAGATTGAAAGCTGCCTGGTCTGTGGGAAGAGCACGTTTGGGGCTGATCAAATTCATAACATTTCTCATGGAAATACTGCTGCAAAATAGATTCCCATCCAACAGAGCTGCCTTAAATTTGGAGACATGAAGATGACATCAGAGTCATTGTCCCCATCAACTCCTGACATGAGGCAAATGTTGTCCCTGTTCTCTATCAGTCCAGGCACAACTCTGGAAGTCAGGAAAGGAAGTTCTATGTCCCAGGGAGAATGGGCTTCTCCTGACACCTAGAGAAGACTCACACAGAATCATTCTTAAACTACAAATGTTCAAGATGTCATTTCAAATACATTTCAGTAAATCAAGATGGCAAAAGTCAAGAGGAAAGAAAGCTCAAAACTTTACAGACAGGAAGAGATTGTAGATATATTATCCAGAGGTACTGAAGAAATTTAAGATCTGCTACCCCCGAATATTAACATATTGATTATTTTAATCTGAAGGCACTTGAAAAACAGCACATTCAGGTGGAGGCTTTCTCTGACTGCCCCATATCTGCCTAAAGAGATCTTCCACAGGAACTCATATGTTACCTACTCCCACCAGAGGAGCTTCATTTACCAGGGAAACCATGCTCTTTACACAGGAGAGAAAACTATGGTAAATACCACAACTGGACCGACTTTATCAAACCATCATATCTCCCATCCATTCTTTTAAGGACCCATTCATCTTTTTAAAACATATGTGCCTTCTCCTAAGAGAAATCATTCTACATCCCTCCTCTTTCTTTTGCTAAGACAAAATAGGAACTCTGTTAGGGCTCAGGACATAATACTCCCAAATAAGCATCTGAGCATTTTAGAAAAAGCAGAAGTAGGAAGGCTTTCATTTTCCCTTCATCCCTTCCCCCCCCAAAAACAGGCCATAAACCTAAAAACCTCCTCCTGCTGCTGTGGGTCCTAAGATCCTCATTCCAGAGATGCCCTTCATATCCCAAAAGAGATATAATGCTCTTATCTCTGAAAACACGGGGACACGAAGAATCTGAAACAAAAGGCCTTGCTAAAGTCCCTCCAGTTTATTATCATTAGATCACTCTTCTCCCCAGCTATCTACTTCTTGATCATACTTAGTGTAAAAACATATAGCTTTCCATTTCTCTGGGTTTTCACATCTAAGGTTCATTTGCCATGTAAAACTTAAATAAATGTATATGCTTTTCTCCTATTAATTTTTCCCTTGTCAAACATAGGTGCTGCAGCCATGAAGTTTGAGATGGGTAAGAAAATATATTGTTTTTTCTGTCCTACAGCACTCAAACAACACTATATTTTGGGACATTCACTTTTTTTTCCTGTGATATCTCCATGAATGCAATATTTTAAAAATTAATAAAATCACATATCACCTGTTAATCAGCCTGTTTTCCTTATTTTATAGATTCAGCTGTTGAACAAGAAGTATTAAGAAAAAGTCTTTCCTCTCCTAGAATTTGAATAAGGAAATATAACAGAGAGTGTAATCAAACCTAAAATTTAGAATGGAATTGCTTCCATTGACACAACGGGAAGGTCAGCACAACTTTCCAGAAAATGACATGCCAAAAAGTAGGCAAGTTGTAAGAAAGTGATGATTTCAAAATGGAATTTGTTTCTTACAAATTAATTTTATACATTTTTTCCTACTAGTTCCAAGTTTAAGAATTCATCCAAAAAGAATGTGTTAAAATACCCTACTAGGATGATTTCTACTTGATTTTGCTCCCTTTTTAGGCAGACTTTGTTCCATTTGCTAATTCAGGCATTGTGTGAGCAATTTCTTCTGTTGTTTTGATAGAATCCAATGTTCTTCACTCTTCAGGATTTGCCAATGCAAAGCACACATTTTGTCTTCACTGCTTTTCTAATTCAAATGTTGCAGCTCTATACTACTTTCTAGTGAATCTCTTGATTATGAGTCTGTCTATGTATGGCCCCTTAAATCTCCCTGGAACACATATTTTGCACCCTTACTGGATATATCTGGATATCTATACCCAAAGAGTGGCTCAGTTTTGGTTTGGTTTTTTTTAGGTGAAACAGATAGAAAAGAATTTAACTAATATTAATCCCTCTATTCTCTGGTACAGAACTCTTAGAAAGCATTCACACAGACTGATGCCAGCCACCCGCTTTGAAGTTGCTCAGAGACCTGTGCTTGTGTTTTAAAAGAATGAGAAGCTCTTTCTAAAACTGGACTTTAAATCACTATACTGTATGTCACAAACAAAAATTTGTTTATCACAATGCAAATATTTTTAATATATTCTAGAAATGAGAATAATATTTCAAAGTTGCTAAGTTATTTCTACTTGCAGAAGTTCTGTCTTTGGATTCACCCTGAAAGGTAATGATAATGAATACAATTTTATTCCTATTAAGACCAAGGCTCAGTAGTTAACTAATTTGGGAGCCATAAACATTTTGGAACTTATGTATTCTCTGGTCCAGTTATTTATTTTTACACATACAGAAACAAGTCCAAAGAGGTAAAGCAGTTTGGGCTATCATGCAAATAGTTTTTTGTCTTTTTTGGTGAGCACTTTCTTTGTGATTTAATCATAGCTAAAGCTTTATGACATGTTTTGTTTATGAATTGTGGTGAAGAGACTCCAAAAAGGCTTTCAGGGATCCCACTTTATGGGCTGTGATCTGTTCCCCTGGAGTGCAGGTGGGACATGTGACTTGCTTCTGATAGAATGTGTCAAAGATAATGGGATGTAATCTTCATTATTTCATTATATGAAATTGTAACTTCTGGATGACTATAATACCCAAATATTTATTGTATATTTTATAAAAAATTAGAAAAGTTCAAAGGTTTCCAACACAAAGACATGATAAATGTTTAAAGATGCTAATAACCTTGACTTTATTACTATATAATGTATATATGTATCAAATTATCACATTGTGCCCCACAAATATATTGATTATAAATCAATAAAAAATGTGTATAAAAAGTTTCTAACTTTATTTAAAGCAAGCTAGTAAAACAGCAATGGGTGAAATAGTCACATATTACTTTCACACAAAAAGTCATTAACTAATGTAATAATTCTTTAGAAATATTTAGGTTATTATCCTAATTATTATTCTGCTTTGCTATATAATTTTAAAAATTACTTAGAAATGAAACCAGTGTAACCAAAGTAAGAAATATTATTGGAATAGCACCATTCCAGTGTCTATGAAATAATATTATTAAAATATATTTTGGTGTTAATATTTTAAAAATCAAAATAAAGGCAGATATTAAACTCACAAATATGGTTAAGTATCCCTTATTTTTAGGATTTTATATATACAAATGTAAAAATTATTTTTATGGGCCCAAAGAAATAGAAAACAGTAATTTTTTACCAAGGTCTATGCTTGAAGATGGTATCATGGCCCCAGGAATAAACAAAACTCATCTGTTCCCCTGCCCCAGCCCAATGGACTTTGTACAAGTTGTAATTTAAAGTTAAGTTTTAACTTAAAGTTATCTTTATTTTAATGTTGAATAAGAGACCAATGAATTATTAAAAACTGAAATTTAATCCATAACAAAGCAACGAGTATGCTTTTAGAAGTGGAGCTGAAAGTAAACTGGACACACTCTGGTCACCAGGCATCCTGGGAATTTATGAGCTTGACATGTGGAGGGTGTTCAAGTTTTCCCTGTCCTATTGACTTCTGTTGTTTTATAACCAACATCGAATCAAGATAAATGAACTTTAAACATTTAAATTTCTGGCTCTTAAAAGCTAATTGAGAAAAGCTTCTAAGTGTTGAAGTAAGAGAACTTTAGAATTGAAGAAGATCTTGGAGGTGAACCAATATAACTTCTGCACTTCACAAATGAACAAGCTGAGAAATCCACTGTCACAATGAATATGATTCGTTCTACATTACAAAAAAATATATATCCCAAGAGAGGGTAAGTGAGGTGTTCAAGGTTGTGAAGCTAGTAAGTCATTTGATTCCAGCTCAAATCTATTTGGTTATAAAATTTGATTCTCTGCCATGAAACAATTACATCATTCATAAATGTCCTCAGATGCAAGTGTTTGGCTTTTAGGGACCCAAAGACAGAACCTTAAAAGAGAAACAAAAGAAACCCTGAAATAGTATGAGTCTTCTTAGAGCAGATAGAGATGGACTTTGACAAAGCACACTTTTCAAAATGTTAGAAAGACTGTTCTTATTTAAATATTTGGTGAGCATGTGTCAAAGATTTGTTTAATTCATTAATGATGGAACCACTAAAATGGAAAGGCTGATCCAGAGAACATTTGGAGAACCAAGGCTTATATGATCATTCAGGAAAACAGTGATGAAATAGGCTTGATAAATTAGATTTTTTTAAATGGGTTAATACCATATAGGGCAATAAAAAAACACTCTCACACCACATGTCTATTTTTTTTCTACTGGGAAGACTACATTTGCATGTATACAGAAAAAAAAATTGTAATTTACCAGTCTTATAAGTATACAGAGTGAATAGTAAATGAAACAAAGAGAGATATTCTCCACAGATATTCCTCAGAATTTGCTAGCTCTCTGGCAACTGTGTATTTAAGATTATATTACTTGACCATTATTTGAAGTAATGTTAGTCTTTGATGCAAGTGTAGAGAAAAGAATACTAATTGACCATATTGAGAGTGGAGCTGATCTTCTCTTATAAAAGCTGAGGAATAAAGCAAAGATTTGAATGTGAAGAGAGGATCATGCTGCCTCTTTCCAGCAATAACCCAGAGAAGCAACCTCAAACAAATAATAAATTGACTCAAAGTACTGTAACTCTGTGTATAATGGAACCCAGACTATTGGACCTGGTTTAAAAAAAAACCTGTTCTTGGAATCCTATTGCTGGTCTCATTTAGTTTCCATCTTTCTTCTTGTTTCAAAGTCTGTTCTTGTATATAACTGTCTCTGAGTTTTTCACCTCACCTGTGATTCCTAAATTAGTCCCTTGGATCTGCTGGAAGATTTGACCTGAACAGTTTAAAATCATGACCTTTGAAGAAACAGAAAAATAACTATTTCCTTTATCCCCAGCTAAAATATTTCAAATGGAACATACCACACAAAGTAAATCTACAAAACCATACCAAAGAATATGTGTATAGTAGATATGAGGTATGTTTTTAATTAATTTGAACTATAAATATTGTGGGATACTGCTCATGGGAATGTAAGTATCTTTTTCTCATATTTATCTAGGTAACACTGCCTGGAAAATAAAATGAATCACCCTTTCTCCTTTCCCTACTTAATGTGCATTCATTTGCCTGAGCTTCAAAGAGGCTCCAGTGACCATACACCTTTCTTCCTCCCATTTAAAGATTATTGTGTCCAAAGGAAGACAATAGATTCATTACTCTCATCTTTGTTCATTCTCAATCTTGGAGGAAAAACAGAAGGACAAACCCCATGGATGTTTAACTGTAACATATTCCTATTCTTAAACCACATGTTATAAGTGAAGACTATAGAGTACTAGTGGTATTGAGCCCAATAATACTAATTGCTTTAGAAAAAGCAGACTGAGTCAGAAGTCTATTTTAACTTCTTGTTAACTCCTTATTATCAATGAATGTGTGTCCTCTACACCAAGTTGGGAAAATAAATACCTCTTCCTAAAAATACATAATATAATGGCAGAGAATTTTGAGGATTTGGGATAAGTGATCAAGATCCATTACCACCCTAGTAAGTTCTGAACATTTATTGGCAGTAAGTACAACAGCAAGTTTGAAACTTAATAGAATAAGACAGGGACCAACCATAGGATGTCATACAAGACCCAAATTAGAGGACAGTACAAGGAATGCATTTAGGTTCCCAGCCTGATACATATGATGTATAAGAGTTCAAATATGGTCTATTTTCCCCTAGAAATTTTTATTTTGTCTTAGAAGAAGATGGATTTACCATAGAGACTCAATACATTTAATTTCATGGGCATGTAAATATTAAATTCAACATGTCTCCTTATTTCTTTAACATAATAAAGTGAGAAATACTGCAATTTATCTAAAAAGAGCTGATAGGTTTATAGGAGCTCTTCTGAAGTGCCAATTGTAAATTTATCTTTAGTGAGCATTTAAATTTTAATAAAAGCACGCATTTTTTAAAAAAATCAATCCTTCTGCTCTTTCATGCTTAATGCAGAATATTTGTAAACTACAGATAAATTTTAAGAGGCATTTTAATGAAACAATTTTTATTCTCATCTTACCTTTCTTGCTACCTTGGACAATGCTTTGCCTCTTCCTGGTTTTCATCCAGTAATATTCTCTCAGATGAAAGGTTTTTCCACCTGCAAAATCTTCCAAGGGTTTCTGAGTTAGATTATTGTTGCTCATTGCATCTCACACAGACATTCTTGGTAAGTCCTAGAGACCTTGTTTTTTTCCAGACTGTTAGGTTTTAGGTTAAACTGAGTAAGTAAATGAAATTAAGAAACTCTCCATTTTCTAACCTTTTTCCCTGCTGCAGAAAAATCTGATTTTCTTCTGAATGGTATTGTTTCTCTCTAAGTTTATCTTTTCTTCTCATGCATTTTCAGGTAAAAGTATATTTGTTCTTAACTTCAGTTTTTCCATAGAGAGCACTGTAACTTTTACAAGATCTCATTGTCATCTTCTATTTTTTATTCTTTCTTACAATTTATATATATATACACACACACACACACACACACACACACACACACACACACATATATATATACATAGTCTAAAGTTTCCTTGGTATCAAATACCAAAATGTGGCTCCCTGGAGGAAAACTTTACTGAAGGGGTCCTGGGGTATCTCATGGGAATAAAGGAAGGGTTGAACAATCAGGGTAAAGTAAATTAAGAAGCCAGGTCAGCTGGAGATATTGCAGCAGCTAGGGTTTATGGAATTTTTCTCAATCATCACTTTTGGGATCAAATCAAAAATGTTACAATGCAACTGAAAAAAATTCTATCTATAAGTAGAATATACAATGATCCCAATTTAGAAAAAGAAATGAGATATATTGTTACCCTAAGTGAACAGCAGATTAAAAAAATTATTTCCTCCACTACTTTTGTCTATTTCAAAATTAATGTGTATTACATGTGTAATTTTAGAGTTTTAAAGGAAAATATATTTGTGTTGTGCAGTTAGGAATAAATGGCTCTTTGAACACATCATTCATTATAACCACGGTAACTGTTCACTAACTTCTGGCTGGTGGCCCAGTATTCTCCTAGACCAAGAGAAAACCTGTTCCAAGTGCTCTTCTGCAATGTATTCTCTCAGCAGTCTTGGCACTGTCTGGGATTTGAATAAACTTCACTGATCCTGGGAGGAAGCCCAGTCTCTTCTCTCTGCCTCTTTCCTGCTGTGGGAAAAAACTGCCTCTTGTGGCTCTTTCCTTCCACTTTCTGCTCCCTTCTCCATGAAGTTCTAGAGGATCCCATTCTTTCTTTAACAAGGTTTTGTTGCTCTTAAAAACAATGGGTGTTATTGCCTTTTATTGGACAGGAAGCAGAATTATGACTGCCTCACCAGGAAAATAAAATTTTACAGTGGGTGATATCAGTTATAGGACAGCATAAAGAAGCAGCAGCAACATACTTTAAGTGCAATTCAGATATGATGTCAAGGATAAGATACTCTCAGTCTACACCAAGAGAAAATCAAATATAAACATATATTAAGGATGATTCCATTTGTAAAAATACTACTATTTTTACTTTAGTCACCAAAATTTTGTTGTTGTTTTTGTTGATTACTGTTTCCTAGTTGTTGAGTTTATTTTTTCCTTAAACTCATGTTACTTTAACATTTAAAAAAGTGAAATGATAACTGCAGGTGGGTTACCTATTGGCAGGGAGAAGCTACATACGCTCGGACACCCTGCTGTATCTTCCCATTTTACCAGCCAACATTTCAGAAATAGTGGAAGCGAGCTACGAAGCACAGGAACAGATGCAGCCTACCTTGGCCTGGCTTTTTCCTCACCTCTGGGTTCCCTACGGCGTCTGCAGCTGTCTGCAACACTCTGTCCAGACAGAATCCTGACAGCGCTGGGGGGAATAAAGAGAACCAAATTCTTGCTGTGCCACCGCCATACTTGGGGTGACTCTGATCCTTATCTTGGTCCTAGGACATAGTTCAGAAATCCTGTTCTCCCAGTACCACTGAAATTGAGTCCTAACAGCTCATTAGAGTTCACTGTGGTCATTTTTGAATATAAATAAAATCTGTGAGGCTACCATTATCTGAGTCTCACTTTAAATATTCCATTAGCTCAGAGTATGTACATAAGACTGTATTAGAAAGGACCAGGATGAAGATACAAGACTGTGCCATGTGCCCTACGTGAACCCTGCTCTGGCCTTGAAATTAGGGACTTTTATGGTTTGCATAATCTTCACTACTCATTGTGAAAGTTCACGATTCTCTTTAGATCTATGTTTTTTCTAACCCGCCTTTTTTTTTTAGTGTTGCATTTACTTTTGTATATGTTCACCTTTTGGAAAGTCTACAGAATTTACCATCCTCCATTCTGCCTACCCCACACACAGTTGGCAAGCCTATGCTTTCACCTGAGGCTGGTACAGATTGGTTGAGGACAAGAACTGAACCATGACTGCCTGATTGATTCACCAAGAAAGTCTTAAGATAATTATTAGTGGCCATGATATAGGAGGAATAGATGCAACTCCCAAACCTGTTAAATATACAAAATGCGAGTTTGTGTTTTCTAAAATCAAAGAATGAATTCTAGAAACAACAGAGGCTAAGAGTAGGAAAAATTTATTGAGAGAAAAATAGCTTCTGTCTACGAGAGACAGAAGGGGAACCAATGGGTTGCCTGGGACCCTATTTCTCGGGGCTTTTTTATGAAAAAACCCACAAGGTGAGGTAGGTTTAAGGTAGAACAAAACTATAAGACCCAATGGAAAATTACAAGGTGGGCATGAGGTGGGGCAAAACCATAGCCAACCAATAAGATTACAAGTACCGTCACCCAGGTAATATTGATTAAGTGGGGATCAAATGGGAAAACAAGTCACTTACAAGGAATTTCCCCATTTATAATATCAATCACTGCTATTAATTTCTAGGGGAAGTAGTACTTCTTTTCTTTTTATAATGCTAACCACTGAATATGCCTCAATTGTTTTCCATGTTGGCTCCTGGAGGGCTGCCCTGTCTAGCTGCTCACAAGATATCTAATTAATTTACCTATCTACAATAATCCCCTCTCTGAAGAAGTACCCCTAACTGCCGGGAGGGAACAGGCCAAAATATTGGCTGTCTTCTTAGCCCATGAGAAAATAGAAAAAAATTATTAACTTTTTAGCCAGGCTCTGTTTTCTATTTTTTCTTAAATAAACATATGCTTTCTGTCATTTGAAGAAGCTAAAGTCATTATTTTGAAAGTAAACTTGATATTAGCTCTGTTATCAACAGACCCTAGTTATTTATGAATAACTTTATTAAACATATGGCTGTCTTGAATGTTTTTAGAAAGCACCTCAGGAAATAAGTAGTACTGTCTGCACTAGGTCTCCTGCCCCTCTAGGTGTTCCCATTCTTTCTTTTACTATACAGAACCAAAACTACTGGATCCTGAGTGGTAGTGACAGACTGGGGGCAAGTCCAGGCAATGTTCTAATCTGATGACTGGAAGTTGGGATTGAAAACACCATGGAGAGACATCCAAATTGATGATGCACATCCCTAACAAGATATTCATAAATTATTAATAGGAGAAACCCAGGACACAAATAAGAGTTCATCATCCCATTTTTATAAGAAGAGATATTTTCACACCTCCTCAAAGACAAAATGATGATATTTACATGGCATAATCTTTTTGATTACCTATATTTTTAATTATTCTCAAATAAATATGTATTATGAATGGTTTTCAGATGTGAGTGGCAAAACACTAGCTCCAAAACAAAACACATCTGTTGTCTGTTGAACAGGTCATTGCTAACTAGTGTCCATTGGCCTCAGGCTGTTGGTGCCTGGGAATTCCTCCCTATGATCCCCTCTATGAGACTTCCCTGTTTTCAGCTTGTGAAATTTTCTGGCTTCAGGTAATCTCTCACCTCAGCATTCCTTTTTCTATCTTTTTAATCTGTAACAAATGGTTTCCTATTTCCTCTAGAGTTCCCCTGCAACTTCCAGGCAGATCAGCTGTTCTTTTCAAAGAGTTAGTGTGTCCCTTTCCATAGATCCAGGCCTCCCTGCCTCACGTATATGTGAACCTAGCATTGTTTGAGCCTGGGATAAATGGATAAATGGAAGTGCTCACATCTGAACTAGAAAAAAATTCACTCCCCACCTACTTTTTAGAAAAACAAAATATGGTTAAACTTTGTTGCAATAAAAAATGGAGAAGTACCATATTAGTAGGTACTTCTAAACAGACACCTGTAAAATACATTCACAGTTCATTGACTTAGAGAAAGAACAGAACACAACTATACTGTAGAATTCATGTTTTAGGAAATAAATATATAACTATGTTATCTGATATTACATGGAAATACCTTAATTTCTCCTTTATCTGTGTTACCTAATTTCCTCACATAAGTCCCTATTATTTTATACTTTAATATTTTAAAAGGAAGACTATCACCTTCAGCATTCTAGTTTACCATATACCATACCATACACTTGCCTGTGTTCACAGAATGGTTTGTTTCACTGGCCAAGGAGTGTGAATTTAGTGGGAATTAG
Organism: Heterocephalus glaber; assembly: GCF_000247695.1. The sequence continues at coordinate 2,190,305 of NW_004624878.1, read as the reverse complement.
GTGATTACGCAGAGCAGAGGCAAATAAAATATTCCTGACCTGGATTTTTACTCATGCCAAGCTTCTCCATGGTGCTGCTGGTTATTCTTACCCATAGAGAAAGCCAAATTCTTGATATGGCAAAGTTCTTTCAAATCACTACTCAGCCTAAAAACTAAAAATTCATCCATTTTTAAAATTAATTAGTAGACATTATTTTTAGAGCAGACTTAGTTTTTCAGAAAAATTGAGATGAAAATACGCAGAGTTCTCAAACTTACGCATTTTTTAAAAGAAATATTCAAGCACATGAGATTTTTCCAAGAGAACTTAAAATACATTTTCACATAAAAATATGTACACAAATGTGTGTAGAAGCATGATTCCTAATAGCCAAAAAGCAGAATCAACACAAATGCCCACCACCTAATGAACAGATAAACAAAATGTGATATACTACACATTACTTAGCCATGAAAAGGAATAAAGTACTAGTACACACCTGGATAAGCCTTGTAAACAGGCTGAGTGAAAGAAGCTTGTCACAACAGGCTACATATTGAATCATTTCATTTATCTGACATGTTCAGAACAGTAAAATCACTAGTGAGTGGTTACCAGGACTGAGGCAGGAAGGGAATAAGAAGTGATTACCATTAAGTATGAAATTTCTTTTTAGAGTAAAGAAAATGTTCTGAAATTAGTGGTGATGGTACCATAACTTGGCAATAACAGCGCTAAAAACCGCTGAATTGCACAATTTAGAAAAATCAGATTCCCAGCTGAACCAGAGTCTCACCCATGAGGCCACATCCTTCCTGAGGGAAGAGGGAGGAAGCAGAGTCCCTGCCCAGGAGTCCCTACAGGCACCTCCACCCCAGCACTACAGGGCCTCAAAGTTGAGCAGGGTGCCCCTCCCTGGGTTAATAAATTTATACTGGAGTGATTCAGATTTTGAGTGCTACAAGGACCATGGCCACAAAATTTATGGAACCAGAACAGTCTCTGAATGAACATCACTGTGAGAAGGAGCCCTTTTCCTCTGCTCTTGAAATTTCTCCAGGGAAAGAGAGTGCAGCTCCTGGCCTTGCTCTGCACCTGTACCAGCTGATTTAGGGATGGGAAGCAGGTGGCAGCTGTGCTGGGTCCTCCTGGATATGTCACTCGCCTCTCCCTTGAGACTTTGCTACTCTTTTTTGTTCTTTTAGCTGGATTTTAAAGTGTTTCTCTGTTTAAGTGAACCCATTCCTAGGGCTGGGATTTAGCTCAGTGGTTCCGCCACCTGCACTGCAAGCACAAGGACCAGAGTTCGATCCCCAGTACCTAAAAAAGAAAGACTTAAGTGAACTCATTCCTTTTTACATCATATGGAGAACTGACATTGTGTATTGGGTCTTGGAAGCATAATAAATGAAGTCATTCATTGGATCTACCCAATTTATTTATTTATTTATTTTTTTTTTTTTTGGTACCAGAGATTGAACTCGGGTCCTTGTGCTTGCGAGGCAGGCAGCAGAACCACTGAGCTAAATCCCTGGCCCCTACCCAATTTATTTTATTTTTTAAATAAATCTGTAACTGATTAAGCTTGGTTAGAGTAGAGCATAAGATAAAGAAATTACATTTGTAGAGCACTTCTAAAACCACACCAGAAAAAAAGGTATTCATAGTTTGTCACAAAGGAAAAGACAGGACACAGTACATGCTGTACAGCATGATCCCATTTTTGTACAAAGAGATATCCATCTTGCTACCTCCAATTAATGCCATAGTGAAGGATTTTTGTTCTGTTTAATTTACCTGTCTTCTATTCTTTTCTAAATTCAACATACATCTTGTGCAATTTTTTAAACTCAAAGCTAAAATGGTGCCAACAATGTTTCTCAGACACTTATAATGGTTACAAATAAATGACTCTAATCTACACATTCTATAGAATCATTTATCACCCTCAGAGTGGGCACACAATCCTTCTTAATACCTGGAAGTAGGAAGGAGGCAGAGACAGGAGGAGAGAGATGGGCTAGAAAGGCACCAGGGTGGGCTCAGCCCTGCAAGAGACATTCTGAGCAATTGATGCTATATGTCAGAGTCAGGGCCTGTGGTCTTATCAGACTGCCTGCTGTGTGTCTTTTTCAGTCATTGTTGAAAAAGCAACTTTCATGGAATAGCCATGTATAAGGACAGAAAAGCCAAATAAGGTTGAAGCTGTCTTCAGGAAGCTTAAAGGAACATTTGATTTTTCTCTTCCTTTTCATACTAGAGCAAGATGTGGCTGGGTGGGAGGGCACCGTGTGCCTGTCTCTTCTTGCTCATTTACTTAGGCGACGCCATTTCTTCTCTATAACTTTTTCATAAGGCTGGACTAGGCTGCAAGTTCTAGTCATACATTTTAAAAGTAAGCATTCCTGATAGAGAAACAAGACCCAAAGTGAAAGAAAATCTTTAAGGCACATATCTTAAATATCTCCAGTCCTTTCTCCTCACTCAGTTATGTTGGCAAGTGAGAGGATAATAACATTAATACATGCAGAGTTTTTACTTATACCCCCTGCCTGCTCACATGGAAGCCCTGAATGTCCTAGCTACTTCTACAAGTCCTCAGAGGTAAGGCCAGTCTCACACTTGTGCAGAAATAGGTCTGCTAATGTCCTTCTGGCCTCCTCCTCTGTCCATAATTTAGTGGGAGTAGCTTAACATTTTGTCTACCAATAGCATCCTCTGAGGAAACTGCAGGCTACTGAAAATATGTGTTTGGACCAATTTTATGTAAACTTCCTGTTTAAAACTGCACTGTGGAAGATTTACTATTAGAAGACATTCATGATAAACTGAAAAGTTATTTTATGTTAGACAATAATTCAAACCTAATTTATAAATTTGCAGAAGGTAAATTGATTAGGATTTTTACTGTGGTTCACCTAGAGCAAAAACAGCAAAAGAGTAATTACAGAGAGCTATGCAAACCTGCACTTGATAATATTGTAGAACCACTCTGAGGCAGGCTCAGAGGATGCAGAATAAATGAGTGATTTGGGGCGACATTCTTTGAATGTGTCCCATCAGAATATAATCCACATCTGCAGAAAGCAGTATGAGTGTATGCATTCAGTATTTATGCACTTTATCTGCTTGTAGGAGAAAGCAGTAGAAACTAAAATAGCAATGGTCAATTATTTATCTGTTTTCTTCCCACTCTTTCAAAACAGAAAATGGTAATCCTAAAGTGACATTTCACCACATGCGTTTATCTCACAGACATACAGCAATGTACACATAATACACAATCCCGAGCCTAAATTGTTTCCTTGCTTGTGACATTTCATCTCCTTATTCCTCTAGGAAACAATAATGGATGCTTTTCCTGTGGAAAAATATACGCTTTCCAAAAAATCTCCAAAAAATGCAAACTTTTTGACATAAAAATGAGATTCAAGACCCTTCCAAGCTAGTATTGTTCTTGCAATGATGTATCATACAAGTGTCTAGGTACTTTGTGTTCAAAAAAGCAACAATTCCAGGGCTGAGGATTTAGCTCAATGGTTTTGCTATCTGCTGTGCAAGCGCAAGGACCCAAGTTTGATCCCCAGTACCCCCCCCCAAAAAAATGCAACAATTCCAAAACTGGTCTGAATTTGAATGCTAAGTAATTATATACCCATGTGTCTATCAATTACTTAACATGACTTAAATGTAACTATATTTTGATCATACCCACAGTAAAACTGTTAGTTCAAGACCCACTAAACTGAAGTGTAAAAGAAATGAACAAGAACCAATTTTGTTGTTGTTGTTGTTGTTGCAGTACTAGGTATTGAACTCAATATCTTCACACTGAGCAACATCCCCAGCCCTTTCTTAATTTTTTTATTTTGACATAGAATTTCACTAAGTTGCTAAATTGCCCAGGTGGAACTCGAACCAGATACTCCTGCCTTGCCCTCCCAGATTGCTAAGTTTACAGGTCTATGCCACCATGCCCAGCTCAAGAATCAGTTTTAGACTCCCTAACATTTATTTCAAGCCTATAAAGAGTTAGGAGTGACCAAGAGTTGGGAGTATGGGGTGAGAAAAGACAGAGAACTTTTGCCTACCCCTGGGAGGATTGAAGTTCTCCTTCTTTCCTGAAAGCCCAGAAACTAATTAATGTCTCCTACACATTGGGAGACTCGGTTTACTTGTATCTTACTAAAGACTGAAAAATCTAAAAAGTGAGGCACTAGTTAGATTTATCTATTTCAATGAAGACTGAAAATATTTTGGGGTAAGTGAACTCCCACTTACACATAATTATCTAAATTTGTAAATCCAGCAAAAATAAGGAAGCTGGAAGCATATTTGATGGATTCTGCTAATGAACCTAGGAGAATTCTGCACAATGCTAAATAAAGTGGCAGATTTTCTATGGACCATGTAATGGGCATAATTGCCTGTTTTTATTATTTTATCCTACAAATTCTACTATTTCAGCAAACTAGTTAGGTAGATACACACATACACCCCTCCAATCCCCAGCTCTTGTCTGAAGCCTCTTCACTTTAGAACCTATCACACATAATCAGAGATTTAATATTCCTTGACGTCTTGGTTATCTAGCTCTGGGAGTTAATTTAATATTTGATCAGATTGGAGAACAATGATGATTTCCTCTCTCTTGAGGGGAGAATTATTTCATTCTTGCTATCCTCACCACCTCCAATGCCAAGAATGGACATTTCCCAACAGTTTCAGGATCATAGTTGTCTCTGTGAATCTCTCAATCCTTTCTTATCTTATACTTTATTGCCTGCCTATCTCCTGATTTGAATTTGCCTGCATAAACGCTATGACACTATGGGTTTGCTTAGTTGCTTAATCTGTCTTTTAAAACGTGCTGATCTAGCTAGCCATGATGGCACGCACACACCTGTAATCTCAGCACTCTAGGGGCTGAGGTAGGAAAATTCTAAGTTCAAGATGCCAACAGTTATTTACCAAATGCAAGATACCACCCTGAGCATCTTGGCAATTTAGCAAGGAGACCCTGCCTTAAAATAAAAAATAAAAAGGTCAGGGATGTAGCTCAGTAAAAAGGCCTTAGGTTCAATCCCCAATCCCATTAAAAATCAGTTTCTGATCAAAAACTGTTTCTGGCCTAGTGTGGTAGCATGTACCTGTAGTCATATCTACTCTGAAGGCTGTGTCAGGAGGATTTTGAGGGCAAAGCCAGCTGGGAGAACTTATGAAACCCCTTCTGAAAAAAAAAAAAACCAACACTATTTCTACTTGTATTGGCCATCTTTTTTCTTGCTAGAACAAAATACCTGACACCTGCAACTTAGAGAAGGAAAGGTTCATTTCAGAGTGTTCAGGCCAGGGTGGGCTGACTCCAAGGCAGAAGTACCATGACAAAGGGGCATGGCAGAGAAAAGCTGCTCAACTCCTGGCATCTGGGAAGCAGAAAGGAGGGCAAGGCACCAGGGCCCAAATTAAGTCCCCAAAGTCACACTCTATGACCCACCCACACACACCCAGAAGTGTGCTTTACTAATCTTTTCATTATCTCTCAAGCCAGTCAAGTTGACAATCAAAATTCACCATCAAATTGCTTGATATTCTGCAAGCTGCTCCTTCAGAGATGGAAAGGGTGTCATGCACTTTTCCCCGTGAACTTGCGTTTCCTAAGCTGTTTGGGTTCTCTGTACTTTTAAGAAAGCCTCTCAATGACATGATTTTCTTTTTCCAGTTGTTTCCCTCTTGTAATAAGAACCAAGTCCCCTGTGGTGCTCATTTCCTATAGATATCACTTTGCCATTTTCTCAGTTTAGGTATTGTTGTGTTTTTTCACTTCTATTTTCCTCATTAGTTGATCTCATTCCTTTTCTACCATATGTAGGATTTACACTTCACCAGATGGAAATGTCATAATCACTTTCTATTCCATTGTTTTATATATTAATTAAGCCTTATTTATTGCAAGCTATAAATGCCTCTATATTTTTTTAAGGAGGAGATTATGTTAGTTGGTTCCAGAGTAGACCTCAGAATTGAAAAAAGGATTGAACAACCAAGACAGGAAGGGAAAGAATATGGGACACTCTGGGTTCTCAGGAGCGTTTGTTGGCCAGGTCTTTCCAAGTCCCACCCAATACCCAGTAGGTGGCAGGAATTCTATGTTCAAAGGGTTCTATCACACCGGTATCTGTAATTAAAAAGAAAAGGCCAAACTGTGCAAAAGTAACTTCTATTAACTAAATGCAATATTATAAATATGCATTAAATGTTGTTTGGCCATTACAAATGTCACTTAGGAAAACTGTAAAACACGGGAAATGCTTATGGTAAAATCGAAAGTGAAAAGCAATTTACAAAGTGTATCATAACTGTGGACCTTTTAGTAATTGTAAGAACATATGCATAAGGTGCAAAAGTGTGTTCAAAGAAAAACCATTCATGTTAAAAATGGAGAAAGTATACATATTCATATTTACTTGATTGTGTATAAACCTATCTCTGGAAGGAAACAAAAAATTAGTACTTATCTAATCGAGTTGAGAGTAGAACTGAGCAGATGGGGTACAGAAGTGAGAAAAATACTTTATACCTCTTTATTTTTGAAACAAGTACTTTATACCTCTTTATTTTTGAACCATCCACTTCCTCAAAATACTAAACATATGTGTGCATTTGTATGGATGTGTTTGTGATGTATATGTAACTGGAAGGAAATACACTAGGGTGGTAAAAAGTGGCCATCACTCTGTGTTGACAAATGGTTTCTTTTCTTTGCTCAACATGCATCATCCAAATCTTCACCAAAGGAACTATGCTCCTAAATTTTTAAAAAATCAAGTGAAATATTTTTGTCCTCCTTTTTAAAATTAATTCTTTGTCAAACTAACCAAAAGCTTTCCAAGAAAGGGCAGGCATGTTATCATTTGTGGAGTTCCAAATTAGTGTCAATAATTGTGCCAAGGATTTCATATTTTTTCTTAGGCAGACATAGCCAGCCCCTCGGGAAGAGATATAAACAGGATGTGACTTCCATGAGGCTCTTTCCCACAATGCTTAAGGTGCTCCTCAAACTTCAGTGTCCACCAGAGTCACGTGGGAGTCATGTAAAACTGAAGAGTCCACGAAGTCTGAATGGGCCTAGGTCACTATATTTCCAACAGTCTCCTAAGTGAAATGGATGTATCCAGTCTGCATTCTACATTTTGAGTAACATGAGTTCCCTGCAACAAATTCCTGCTGCTTCTTCTAGTGTAAGGCAGAGTCCTTGCCTGCAAAATGGAACTTCAGACCTCAAAGTAGCCCATGGGCCAATTCACTGTAGAAATGATGACCAGTATTATATTATTTTACTTCATTCTGTTGTCCTATTTAAAAATTTAGAGAAAAAATAAAATTTAGATTTAAATAAGAGCAATATAAAACAAAAAGTTGAGTTTTTTACCTTAAAACATCTTAGACCTTGGAAGAAGTTAACCACTTTGGATCAGGGAGTTCTCTGCAGTTCTTCTTCATCCCAATTTGATCTAGGTCTTTTATGGCATTTAAATTAAAGAAAACACTCCTGGCTTTGCTGAGATTAAGGAGTTCTCCCATCCCAAGCTGGTGTCAATAAGCAAAGACACTTAGGTTCCAGTCTTAGCTCTGAGATTTAAAACCAGTGTTACTCTGGGCAAGTTATTTTAGAATCCTGTCATCCAGATTCTATTTTTTGGTAACGATGAGAGTAAGACAAACACCCTCCATCCTGGCAGCATCATCTGAGGCTGATTCAACTCGCTGGGCAGGCTGCAGATGTCTGCCATATTTGTGCTTTATCCTCAGAGCTTTGGGGAGCTATTGAAGGCTTAAAAATAGGAGAATAATACAATGCAACGTGGCAGGATTAGCACAAAAGGATGAGAGGAAATCCCATTTTTCCTAACAACTGGCCAAATGATGTTTAACTATGTGCAGCTGCCAGACTTAAGGCAAATTTTAGTTACAGTCACCAGCAGAAGAGAATCACTGTGAAAAGCAAGGCCAGACTTCTGTTTACTCTTCAAACAAATACATAAGTTTAGCAGACAAAACCTTCATTAAAGGCCATTATGGGAAATCTATTACTGCAAGTGTTTAAATTTTTATACATATGTTTAAATTTTATTACATGAGAATTCCTAGCTGTGAACCATCTCAGTATATGCTAAACTTAGCATATGCTAAGCCCTGTGATCAAAGCACTAAATGTGATTCTCATTAACATTTCTCTTTTGCAACTAGTAATAACTGCCATTATTTATTGAGTCTCTCCTCTGTGCTGTGTGTTTTACATGTGTTGTCTTGATGTACTCTCACAGCAACTGCAATGAGATACATATTACCATCCCCATTTATAAATCAGAAGGCAGACTCAGTGAGATTAATTAACTTGCCAGAGGTTACACAGAAGGCTGAGATGGATTTTGAACTCTGGTTTGCCTGACTTTTTGTTAACTCAGGTTAATTCAGACTCATTTAAAACAGAAACAATGGACAAATGAATATACCAGTTGTTCATCAGTCAGAAATTACTCAGTATTTCCCTTTAACTATCATGTATATCCCTTAAATATAAGGACTCAAGCTGGAACCACAGCCAATGGCTATACCATGTGTTTGGAGAGTTGGTCTCACTGTAAATGACATGCTACATACCTTTAGAATATTTGTCTAATAAATAATCTCAGCTATAATCTTACATATATTTTAAATTACCAGTTTTTCATTTCCTTTAAATGCATATAATTAAATTTTCAATGTATATATAAACAAATGTTAGCTTTCATATATGTATGGTAGCTATTGTATATCTACAAATTGACTTAATTCATAGATGTCCTCAATTTCAGGACCATGTGCCTCTCTGTGTATGTCTTCTGATTATTTTTTAAAAATAAGGTCACAGACAGATAAATATATCTGTGACTATATTTCTTAGGTACTATAGTGACATCTTGTGGGAAAAGCATGTTGAGTTGCATCTGTACATGTCTGAGTATTTCAAAACTATATTTTTTTATTTACAAAGTGGAAACTATCATCAGACTGAATTTGACATTGAAATATAGCTTGGCTCTACATAAATTTAAGATAACATGGCTTCATTTACATTTCCAATAAAATATTTCTGAGTTATATTTACTCTACATTGATAGAAATCTTAGAAGTGATCCTGCAACCAACAATGCAATAGATTTAAATTAGAGAATTTCTAAAATAGTTATTTTTGCTTCTATTGTGTAGAATGAGAATGGAACAGTTTCCTCTGGAATTTATCACTTAATAATTTAATTTGAAAGAAGAAAAGTAATACTAATTTTCTACATGATAAACGTCATATTGCTCCCAAGATATATCTAAAAAGGCTCAAGCAATCAAGACTTGATTGTTTCCTCGTATAACAAGTACTTATTGAGTACTGACTATGGGAAAGACATTACAAAAGGTTATTTTTTGCTTTTTCTTCAGTAAACCATGCTGGCTTGGTAAGATTATGCTTGTTCAGGAGGCTGAGGGTTGTTTTAATCCACACAGAGATGAGTTTTCCTTTTTACTTCTAAGGAAGCAGTATAACAACATGGAGAGAAAGACAGTAGCCCATAAATCAGACAAAAGTGTTTTAATTTTCTACACTCATTTTTCTATTTTCTTTTATGTTACTTAAACAAGATCTTGTGTACACAAACATTTATTTTATTATTCTATGTAATTAATATTTGATATATATTTGAGGTATATTAATTATATTTATTTACTGCTATTTTAATATTATGAGACATTTTATAGGCTGTTACATTCAGTTGAGAAGACAAATAAAATAGTTTACCTTTTTATTGCACTTGACCAATTTAATAGGTCAGAACATGTGATTACTGAGTTATGAATAAGCTACTGCTGGATAAACTCCTTATTTTCAATTAATTTGTTTACTTACTACTTATTACCACTAGAGGGCATGTGAGGACTGAGCTAAGTACAGAGAAATGCTGTAAGTAAAACAAACCTCTTAAAACAAGAATATCTTCCATCAAAAAAGCTAATTGTGTTTTGTGGCAAAGATATTCAAAAATTACTTAATGATAGTTTTATAATGAAGCTAGTAAATATGCATATACTTTCTATTAAAACATTACATTAAAACATTTCCTTTTCTTTTTGATACAATGCAACAGCTCATTCTGTAATTACAATTAAATTTGCAAATGCCAAGTAAAATAATAGCAATTATGCATCAAATTGTATTGATGCACCTGCCTACATTTTAAAAGTTGGAATGCAATTACAAGCAAACTATTGAACATCTGAAAAAGAATGAGGAATCAGTTGGGCAGCCCTGTGGTCTTAATTACTACAAATCCCAACATGTTATTTTACCACGTCACCCACCAATGATCTCTTAAGTGCCTACTGTGTGTTGGGCACTATTGGAGTTCTACATTCCAAGTCAAGAGGCTCTCATCCAGTGGAAGAGACAGACAAGCACACAGATGACGAGACAGACGGTATTCACCAATGCACTGGTAGGGCATACACAGCACACAGGGGAGATCATAGCAAGGAGGAGCCCTGCAGCCCTGCCAGGCAGTTTCCTTTTCCTGGAAGATGTCAGCCTCAGACTACAGAGGTAGAGACTAAAGAATAAGTACTGAAGTGTGAATATGATTTCAAATCCTGTTTCACTAAGGCAAGTCTTAACTCTTCAAGGTTTGATTTAATCCCAGTAAGGCCGTAATAATATTACAATCTAATATAGAGATACAATGAAGACCAAAGAAATGCTTATACATGTATTTAATACAATAGTTGGCACATAATATGTGCTTATTATTATTATTATTATTATTATTATTACTTTCATATTATAACCAATAGATCTGGAATAGGCTCCATGGCCTCAAGTTGGAGGCAACCAAGGTGATGCAGAGAGCATTTGTTTTCATTGTGTTATAGAAGATGAGATCTAATGAAGGCAAATATGATCTTTGGGATAAGAAGATTGATGGTTACCCACAACAACTTGACCATTCAAATCAATACATGTTTGTGCTTTTCTTCATTGCTGAATTCATTGCAGGATCTCTCTCTCTCTCTCTCATTCTTCCCCCACCCCTCTCTCACTCTCTCCCTCTCTCATTTTCTTCCCCTCTCTGTCTCTCTCCCTCTCTCTTCCTCTCTCTCTCTCTGTTGTTACAGAGTATCAGGGTAGATGGAATAATCATTTTGCTCTCTTGAACGTGGCATTCAAGAATGAATATGTTCATTGTATATCTGCATACTGGTTTAAGAACTTAATGCATAAGTTTCCAGCATAATATCATACTCTATCATACTTGATTTCCTTAAAAAATAAAACTTATTGGGCAGGGGATTTAGCTCAGTGGTACCGCCACCTGCCTCACAAGTGCAAGGTCCTGAGTTCAATCCCCAGTTACCACCTCCCCCCAAAAAAAACTTATTTACAAGACCAGGCTGGATGATGGATGAGATTCACAAATCATATTTCATTTTTATTTTTTCAATGTTTCTTTTTATTACAGTTGCTCAGAGCTGGAAAGGCTACTACAAAACTGAACCAGATGGAACAAAAACTGAGCCAATGCACAACTAAATCCTGATTACTAACAACTATTTAGATCATATTTTATCAATCCATTATTCAATAGCAATGAGAACATGTGTTGATAATAGTAGAATATCTCAGACTAAACACCTCTCTCTAATATCATACATATTTGTATCATGACATGGAATGAATTAAAAATGCAAACTGAGGTGGAGAGTTGTAGCTATTATCTTCCTTGCTTTAAAATGTCTGCTTTAGTAAATCAGCATCGAGTGTCCTTTGCCTACCTGAAGAGTCACAAAATATATTCCTGCTTCAGAATCTCAGACCAGGAAACAAACAAGCAAATTCTAATCCTCCTTTGTCCTCAGTTGACATATCTAGACTATGTTAGGGAAGCAGCAAAAATCTGGAGTGATTTTTACCCCCTAACTGGTGTGAAGATGAGGAGGTGACCTTGTTTTAAATGAAAGCCAAGTGAATACAGTACCTTAAAATGATGATGTTTTTCTTCTGTTCCCAGTGGTGGATACCATCCCAGCCCCCATTTTTTCCCTGTAGAGACAAAGGGCTCTTGACACTCCTCCCTGGATCAAATCATTTGTTCTCAGCTGATATATTCCAAATTGACCAAACAGCTTCCCTGGTAAAATAAACTACTCACAAAGGGATCATGGGTTGAGCACCAAAGAGAAGGAAAGCTGGGTAGGGAAGAAAGACAGACTAGTGTTATTTGATGATTTATTCTGCAGTTTATTTTTCCCTGTAACCACAGTTGCAGCTAAGACTATGTCCCTGTCTCTACGTATAAACTAGATTTTCACAGGCAGTTTCATTTTAGTCATCTACATCAACTATTCATTTTTGGCAAATTTGAGCACACCAACTCCTGTTGGAGACAGGCTATGAAAATGTGGGCCAGTGCTTTCCTTGATTTTGACAGTGATTAAACTGAGCCACTTTGAATAGAAATGCCACACACCATGTAGCATGCTTTCTGTTTCTCAGTGGGCATCCTAGAAAAGGCTAAGGAATGAGTGACCTTGAGCTGCTGCCTAGGAAAAAACAATACTGGCAGCGACTGAGTCCTGGATCTGTGGCTTTGGGAACCTTGTCTGGCTCCATAAAACAATGGGGATGCCAAGCTGCACCTGGAAAATGTTTAATGTAATCAGTGCCCTGACACCTCCAGTTTACTCTGTGTCTTAGCTAGCACTCCTGTATTTCTTTTACCCACACTACTTGTGAGACATTCCTTGGTTTCTGAGATTGTCCAATCTGGTCCCATCATTAGCAGTGTGTTGGGGTTCTTCAGAAAAATACTACCAATCATTTAGAGAGATGTGAAGAGCTTTCTTGTGAGAAATGGCTCACAAGATTATAGAGTTAAGAAGCCCCACAATTTGGCGGGGCAAGCTATAGAACCAAGAAAGCTGGTGGTAACTTCCATCTGAGTCCAAAGGCCCGAGAATTTCGGATGGAGATGAAGGGATTACTGGCTTAAATCCTAGTCCGAAGGTTTGAGAACCATAACTTCCATGATTGAGGACAGGAGAAGGTAAATGTCCAGCTCCCACTATGAGAACAAAAATGTACCCCTCTTCTACATTTTTGTTTTATCTACACTCTCAACAGATTAAATGTTGCCCACTCATGTTGATGAGGGTGGATGGTCTCTCCTCAGTCTATCTATTCAAATGCTAATCTATTTGTATTCCCAACACAACGTTTTACCAACATCTGACAATCCCTTAGCCTAGTAAAGTTAATGCGTAGAATTAACCATAACTAACAGAGTTCAACTTTATTAATTTAGGATTTCTTTTTTTAGTAATTCTTCTTTCTTAACATTTCTAGTTGGGTGAGCTCTAAGAGAAAATAACTCCTAACCTTCTATATACAGTTTTCCTACCTTTATTCAAACAGCCCTCACTTAATTACACCATTCACCCCCAAGCCCAATGCCCAAAACTTTTACCTTCTTCTCTACTTCTTAATTAAAATGGCATGTTTCTTCCAAGCAGTGAGCTCATCAAGTATGACTGAATACCTTCTCCACGCCAGGCATTAAGCCTTGCAGGGATGCAGGGATAATGACAGCAGCTCCTGGCATGGATAGCAGCACTCTGTGCTAAATGACTGTTTTATAGAGTAGAGTAAATCAATTTGGAAGTTGGAGAATAGAATTCAAGAGGAAAAGGTAGGAGCAGAAAGCATGAATATCCAGCACATATGAGTGCAATGTGAGTGTGTGTGTGTGTGTGTGTGTGTGTGTGTATCTGTGATGGACATTTTTCAAGGGGTGGTGTGGAGCACCATCTTCAATAGTTTTCAAGAAAAAGATAATACAAAATGTAAGATATGTTCCTTGGCCTATGAAGCTTAAGGAAAGAAACCAGAATAGTGATGAGCCAAGGAGATGGAGTGAAGAGTATGAGGGAGCTATCACTTGGATTATGACAATTACTAAAACTATTCTTTTTTCTCTTCTCCCCAACATGTTCTTATTGCTGTCTGCTATGAACAGTGATACAACAAGAATGGCATCTGACAAAAACAAAATTCCATTTGTATATAAAAATTATTTTTAAAACATATAATTAAAAACAGTGTTTTGTCATACTTGTGCTTTGTGTCTGTTTTAAAAAAAAACAAGTTTTACAATAATGTTATTTATAGCTTTACCTATTTCTGAAAATGACGTAATTTACACCTCCAACAGATAGCACTTCATCAAAAACTCCTCAGATAACTGTGGCAAAATGAATGACATGCAAGACATGAGATCTTTAAATAATTTTAAAATTATATAATTTGATTATTATATCCTATTTAGAAGATAGTAATAGTGTTGCTATCAGAACCCCAATTCTTTTGGCAAGAAAAGGGTACATTGAGGGCCAGGGATTTAGCTCAGTGGTGCCACCACCTGCCTCACAAGAGCAAGGTCCCAAGTTCGATCCCTGGTAGCAAAAAAAAGGAGGGGGGGTACATTGAGAACTACCTCTTTTTTGAAACTTTTAAAAAATTTCATTCCAAGTAGCAAAGTCAAATGGTACCATCCTTTTTTATATTGAGCCAAAATTGTTTCATTTGGACAGACATGGAGACAAATGGCCGGATTCTTAGGGTTTCACTGGATTGGCACAGAGTAGGACGCCCAATATTGTATGAAGCTCCAGCTTCACCTGCTGCCTATGAATCATGAGCCTCCTGTCCAGAACACTTTCACAAAGATGAAATGCTTCATTATCTCTCAACCTTACAATGCAAAGAAGAACTACTTCCCTGTCAAGCATGTTTCACGTCATATTTCTTTACTTTGTCTTCCTGATGAAATATTTGCTTATAAATTGGACATGTGAGAGGAAACATCCTAGAGGAGTCACAGTTTAAACTGAGGCTTGCTGAGCATCAATGCCTCTAAGACTGAATTCTCTTCTCTATCTCCAGTTCTGATTCTTGGAAGATGCTGAACATTTCTTTACCATGTTCTATTTACAACCCCAAGGAAGGCCACAGTCCTGCCTCATGGGACCACTTAAGCAGCTGGTGTTGAGCTTGTGCTTCTCCTAAAATATCAAGGCCTGTTGACCCCACTAATGCCTCTTGTTCCTGCTTTCTTAGAACTCCTAAACTCCACTCAATATGCAAGCCTCCAGGATATCTCTTCTTTTCACTGGCTGCCCCAGATATTCCCTTCATTTCCCTTTATACTCCCTAGTCCTTTCTCCTGTGTCTAAACGACGTTAGATGAAAAAAAATTACCTTTTCCTTTACATTATATAATATATAGTGTTGGAAATTGTAGAATTCAGCTATCTAGTTGTAAGAATTGACCACAAGAAGTTTGTTAACTGAGAAAATTAAGTCATTTCTGGGAAATTCCACAAGTCTGTTTGTTAAAAGAATGCCAGAAAACTTTAAGAGACGTTGTGAAAGTTTCACGGGAGAAAAACAGGTTTTCCTAGTTTTCTTATTTACCATTTCCTGGGATCAGAGGACTGCGACCCAATGACTCTACGGGTGGTAAGAGAGATACGACTCACTATGTATATCTGTGATGTTTGTGGTGGGCCGGTGGGCTTGATTTTGGCTGAAATCCTCCTGCTCTCTTGATACTACCTGATAAGAAGAGGGCTGCGGTGTGCTCTTTGATGTACGGGATTGGTAAATGGAAAAGGGGGACTTGTGAATTCGCCTGTAGCTTTTATGAGTCACTTAAAGTCACTGGTTATCATCAGAGGTGAAAATCAGAAAGACCATAGCCAGAATAACTAAGCTGCTTTCCTACAGGTATAAAAGCCTTGCTTCTTTCCTTTGTGATTGTCGAATAGTGCCAGAGGAATTAAACTGCTGTTCGTCCCCCAGGCTGTCTCCTTTTCTTTCTTAAAAGTCAGTGCTTTCCGGGGTCTCGGGTCTCCCTCTAGAGATACCACCAACAATATAGTATAGTAAAAAATAAAAATGTTGAATTTGCTGAAAATTTAACGGGGATTTAACTCAGTAGTTCTGCTGCCTCCCTCAAAAGTGCAGGGTCCCGAGTTTAAACCCAGTACAAAAAAAAAAAAAAAAAAATTCTGAAGTATTTTGTAAACTTTTTATTCTTGAAAAGTCCATTGATAGTTTCTTCTCAAGACTTGATAATGATCATTTCTTGGTTATCAACAATAAAAAGCAAGAGACTTTGTTGTCACAAATGCATGATAAAAATATTTCTAAATTTTAAACAAACATTAAAATATTTGCAACAGTTGATTCCATATTTCAAGAATTTAATAGCTGTTTGCTATATTTTGGATCCTTAATCACTCCAAAGTTCCCTTTGTTAAAAACTTGTTACTCAGAGTAGCCCAATGGGAGGCAGTGAAATCTTCAAGAGGTAGAAAAATTTTCATAAGATACTTTAGGTCATTGGAAGTGTGGCCTCAAGGGGGAATGTGATAGCTAACTGATTGTGTCTACTTGAGTAAGGAATATCCAACTAAATTAGATCAGCTTAGTTCTGGATGGGGCTCAGAGGACTTAATGAAGACAGAAGACCCAACCTGGATATGCTTGTTGCCTGAACAGAATAAAAGGGAAATAAAGAAGGAAGACTTGATTCTGGTTTTATTTGAGCAGCTCCAGTTTTCGCCTTCACCTTGGACCCATCTCCTGGCTTCCAGTGCAGACTCTTCAGCCTCCAGCTCAGATCCTTCAGCCTCCTGATATGGACATGCATGGAACTCTACAGTGACCTCCAAGCTTTTGTCCTTTGACTAAATCCTTTGTATCTCCAGTGCAAGACAGCCCTTTTGCCTTTTTCCACACCTGACTTTGCAGGCAGCCATGTAAGCTACCTTGTAAATCCTTACATTTATATATCTTGCATTAAATCTGTTTCTCTAGTGAACAGTGACTGATAGGGATTATAAAGCCCCAGTCTTTTCCTGTCTCTTTTTTCACTGCCCAGCCATGAAGTGAATGACTTTGCTGTACCACATAATCCCACCATTATGTACCACTTCAGGCAGAAAGCAATGGAGCCAATTAGTCATAGACTGAAGCCTTCAAAACCATGAGCCAAAATAAACCTTCTGTCTTTATAAGTTTATCTATCTCAGGTATTTGGTACAGTAACAGAAAGCTTACTAATACACTTTCTGCTTTATTTCACTGGGAAATGTAATGTTGAAATTTCCAAAATGAATGAAAATGAATTTCCAATCTGGTTGATCATTTTCATTTCATTTGAAGTACTCGCAGTGTAGGTTGAATATCTGAAATGCTTGAAATCAGAAATGTTTCAGATTATGAATTATTTTAGATTTTAGAATATTTTATCTACATAATAAAATATCTTGGGACCCAAGTCTAAGAACAAAATTTATTTACACCTTCTAATTCATATGCACCTTATACATACAACATAAAAGTAATTTTATACAATATTTTCAAAAATATGCCTGTGTTTTGACTGCAACCCATCACATGAGGTCAGTGTAGAATTTTCTATTTGGGTCATCATGTTGACACTCAAAAATGTTTGGATTTTGGAGCATTCTGTATTTCACATTTTTTAATTGGGAATGCTGAACCTGTACCATAGAATTTGATAGCACACTGGTCACAAATGGGTAGAACTATCAAATGTTAGATTATATCCTTGACATTCTGACATTCAGAGTCTTATAACAAACCAAAGGCTAAAAGATCTTCATCATGCTAACCAACCTCAAGGACTGCAACATAAACTGTTAGATAATGAGATTCTGGAATTTGTGAAGATGCTACAACAGGAAGTGACTCTAAGGGATCTTTGGTGGTGGTGAGCACATTTTGCACAAGGGAAGAACGTGAATCATTGGGGGCCAGAAGGTGGACTGTTGGAGGCTGACTGTAGGTGCTCCATGAGTCCCGTCTCTTAGTATTTATGCTTGTATTTAGCCTCATTGCCATCTCACTGAGGAACACTTGAAATGCCTGCCATATTAGGTGACCTGGATGGTGTTATTCATATCCAGCTTCCTTAAATTTGAGGCAATTGCTGTCTTTTGAAAAATCATGTTACACCAAGCAGGAAACTCTAACATTGTTCTCATCCTTAGCTGTCTTTCTACCACATACATTCCTCCAGAAGGAAAACATCTACTTTATATGCAATAGCCTCCTTATGTTGATAATTCCAAGACCTGGAGGTCTATCAATCTAAACTATACGCTTGTATCTGGATGCTCCCATTTGAATGGTCCACAGGCCCAGAATGTCTAAAGTTAAACTTATCTTCCCTTATGTCACAGCCCCTCCCCTCAGTAAATGGCATAATCATTGCCTCAGTTACAGAAACCTATGAATCATCCCTGGGCCTTGCCTGTCCCTCACTATCTAGTCAGTCATTAACTCTACTTGGTTATCAAATTTATATTTCCTGTCCTTGAGTCCCTCAAAATGTCTCTACTGAATGGCCGAAACAACTCTACAACTGACCTTGCTGTGTCCAGACTGACCCTCCATCTTTCAGAATGATCACTACCATCAATCTTTCTAAAATGCAAATCTGATAATGGAACTCCCTAGCCCTAAGCTTAAATGGTGCCCCACTTCACTGTATACATGCTAAAGCCCAAATCATCTTTTAGCATGAAATACAAAACTCACTTTGAAGTAACCCTTCAATCATCTCTCCAGTCTCATCTTTCATCATTCCTTTCTCACATTCTTCACCAAACTCATGGTTTTTTGAACAAGATTTTCTCTCTTATCTCCATGCCCTGACCTGTGAGGACACCTCTTCCAGGAATATACTTGCCCTCTGAGCCACTTCATTTTCTCACTGCAATAACTATTTGCTATATTTCCAGACTCAAATCAGCTACCATCTCCTCTAGGAAACCTGTCTTCACCATTCTATTCTCAGTTGCTTCTACCAGGAGCATCCATTATATTCTAGCCATGCTCATTTTGTGGGCCTTACTACAACATCTGCTTTCTAGGATGTTTTAAGTAAAGTTATAAAGATACACATACCTGTCCCATAGTTCTCATTACCAAGGCCCATAACAGTGTTTGATCCAGATGTGTGGGTATTGTAAAGAACAATAGGAAGATAGATCTCTACTCAAGCATGAGGATAGACTCATTTAATATGGTCTGTACCAATGGTGCCAAACCATATGGCATGTGTGCCACAGTGGGCTGTTTGTATCACTGAAAGCTTTGAAAGTTCAACCATCATATTCACATTTATTTTATCATTAAATCCATATCTTATGCTCAACCAGGAAAAGAATCTGCCATATGTCCTGGTTCTTATCACACAGTTGCCTATCCACCCTGCCCTGTACAAGTCCCTAAGTTAGATTAGTGTCCTCACTCCAATTCAGTCCCCACACAACTCTTCACTTGGCTTTTCCACTCATATGGCCAATTCAAAAATGGCACTGTCTTGAGGGTAGAGTCGTTGTCATTTAATTTACCAAAGAGCCTGTCGGTCAGTGGACAGCATGAAGTCCATCCTACTGATACTACTAAGAGTCTAAAAATAAACTTCAAGGCAGAGCGGAGGCGCTGCTGGGGGACACCATGCCTTGAGCCTATGGAAGTATGTGAAGCAACACTTTTTCTGGATTATAAAAGACATCATTTCATCATGGGACAGCAAATTTTGGATCAGACACAGCTGGCTATTAACAAGTTAACAGAAAAAGTAGCAAAACATGTCATATTGGTTCGAGAAAGTAGCTCTTTTACTTATGAAGAATCTCTTGGGAGAGTAGTCGAACTCAATGATGCAACAGCTAAAGTGGCTGCTGGCCAGGAAAAACCATCCTCTCTTTGAGATATAACCTGGTTCTGATTCCTCTGCCTTTTGGAAAGTGGTTGTACAAGTGGTCTGTACCAAGATTAACAAAAGCAGTGGCATTGTAGAAGCATCACGGATCATGAATTTGTACCAGTTCATTCAGCTTTATAAAGATATCACAAGTCAAGCAGCAGGAGCATTGGCTCAGAGCTCCACCTCTGATGAACCTGATGAAGACTCATCCTCTGTAACATCTTGTCAGACTAGCTTTTGGATGGGAAGAGTGAAGCAGCTGATCGATGAGGAGGAGTGTTGTATCTGCATGGATGGACAAGCTGATCTCATCCTGCCTTGTGCTCACAGCTTTTGCCAGAAATGTATTGATAAATGGAGTGATCGACACAGGAATTGCCCTATTTGTCACCTACAGATGACCAGAACAAATGAATCTTGGGTAGTGTCAGATGCACCCACAGAAGATGACATGGCTAACTATATTCTTAACATGGCCAATGAGGCAGGCCAGCCCCACAGGCCATGACCTTGTGGGAAGAGCTTCTTTTGTTATTATGGGCTACAAATACATTGTGGTCATGGAGGAAGAATAGAGGTATCTTCTGGCACAGACACAGAAAAACTAATTCTTCCCATCCTCTTATTTTTTGCTATTCTGATAATGTGTCCCATTTTTTAAATAAACTTTCCATGTCTTCCATTCATGGTAAACTAAAAATAAATAAATAAATAAAATAAACTTCAAAAGGTGACCCCGATAAAGGCAGACCTTTGAAAGGTCACTATTGTACTTATCTCCCTGGATAATGACTTTACTCACTGTGATTTTTAATTATAAATTAGGAAAAACCCTATTTCCAATTATCCAGTAAAGGAGAGGACCATTTCCTGCTGTATGATGTGGAGGATGAGTGATTGACCAGCAAGATGGAAAAAGGAATCTTTCCTGAAGAAAAGACAACACAAATGTTTTATGATCCTATAATCATATAATCATGTTATATAGTAACACTAGACTGTATTTCTGACTAATCTTAGAACTACCGCATACTTTCAGGGTTCTAAGTACAAGACACTATGTTATGGCTTGTGTCTAGATGTCCTCCCAAAGCCTCATGCAGTCATAGGTGGCACTTTTGCAGAGGTGACCTTTGCAGAGGTAGCTGGATCTAGAGTGTGTGACGCTATGATCGATTCATGATGCAATGCTGGGTTCAAGAGCACTAGAATTAAAGGTGTGAGTGCTACCCGCACTAAGTACCTGGATAAGCTATAAGAGATAAAAAGAGCTCTGGTCATCCCTTGGTTGTTTTGCTACTTTCTGCCCGCCATGAACTGTTCCTCCTCTGTGTTGCCTGTCTGCCATCCACCCTGCCTTGAAGCCAGTCAATTATGGACTGAAACCTCTATAAACTGTGAGCTAAACAAACCTTTTCCTCTTTAACTTTGGGTATCAAGTATTTTGTCTCAGCAAAGAAAAAATTAACACAATATATGCAAAGTTTTAAAATTTTTGGTTTTATTTAGTGTTAGAACTGCATGACTTTGATATTAGCAGTAAAGGAAAAAAGAAATAAGATCCAAGGAGGACTTTCTAATAATTTCATTAAAAGATTCAAAAGACTTTCTTGGGCATTAATCAATTGTTTTAAGACAATAACTTGATAACTTAAGAATAAGTAAATCTAAAGCATATGGATTAAATCTTCCTTGAAGTACACTAGAGTTTCAAAGAAAGAAAAAAGCCATTTGGCAAAATCTAATCATCCTTTGCCAAACCTAAAGTGTTTGAAAAATAATTTTAGCTGTTTTGTCAAACCCCACATGACACTGTATTCTTCCACCCCACCCAGATCTCCAAAAGTGTGAAGCTAATACATTTACTCAGCATTCCAAATGAGCCTTGATTATCTGGAGAAAACCAAGCTGCCTCATTTAGAGCTTCTGCAGAGAACCCTCAACCTTTTCAGAAGTAGATTATCTGCATGATCTGCTGCTGACACCTCTGCTTTGATCTATTAAATGTCTACCTCCTGATTTCTTTTAAAGTTGTCCCACAAATTTCCTGTAAAATTATTTTGAGTCTACAGCAGACGATATTTAGAACAGAAAAAGTACTTTTAAATAAACTTTACTCAAAATGTTGCGATGTCTTCTTAATGAGGTCTTGACCACTCTGTATGTTTTCCTTCTGTATATTTTCATAGTGCTGTCTATCTGGACAATCAGACTTTACTCAAATCATCTCTGAACCAAAATTAAATTTTCAAATGAAGCTGCCAAGGGGAAATCCCTAGGGCCCTGAATCAGATCAAGATTGAGCTGGTAAATGAAACCTTTGAAAAACCAGCAGAATGTATTGGTACATGGGTAGTACAGAAAAGTCTTTTCACCCTGAAAGTGACTTATTTTTGAACAATAACCTCAGCTATGTTGAACTTGTACATGAAGGGTGCTTCTTTCTAGAAGAGTGCCAGTAAATATCTGCATGGAGCATTTTTGCATTTGCAAAATGGCATTTCCCTACCTAATGGACAGGAATCAAAGTGGCACACCACTTCTGAAGCAGGCAGAGTTCCTAGTTTCCCAGGAAACTAAACACAGAAACTCTTTATTCTGGAGTAAAGCAGTTGGCTTTCTGTTTTATATTCTTACAATTCTCTCTCTCTCTTTTTTTTTTTTTTGTGCCAGAGATTGAACTCAGGACCTTGCTCTTGAGAGGCAGGTGGTGGAATTCTTTTATTTTTAATTGGAGATTAAGTACCTAATATGTTTCAAGGTAGTTCATATTATCATGTCCAAAGTATTTGTCATTTTTTTGGTGCCAGAGATTGAACTCAGGACCTTGCTCTTGAGAGGCAGGTGGTGGAATTCTTTTATTTTTAATTGGAGATTAAGTACCTAATATGTTTCAAGGTAGTTCATATTATCATGTCCAAAGTATTTGTCATTTATTGAAATTTTTACGAGAAACCCCAGAAATCCTAAATCATCAGAAATATATTACATTGATTTTTAATCATTTTTAGTTGAAAATTTTATTTCACTCAGAATTTAAGTTTGTTTAAGAAACATTTTACTCAATAAAGGAATATATTTTCATTTTCTTTAAATTCAGCTATGAAATGACTGATTCTGACTTGTTTGTTAGAGGTTAGCTTCCTAAAAGAATAGTTCCATGAATGTTATCCAATCTTGTGCTGCAAAAGCTAGCCTTCCTGGAAATGTGATAACTCCCTGCCCCCGTCCCAGTACAATTGCTTCCAGTGAGTAGAAATAAGAGATCAGCAACAAGATCTTGGATGCTAACTTGACAGGGATCATTTGGCTGCAAAGAAGGGGAAATTTCACATTACCTCAAATACACAAGGAGCAATTGGTAGAATACAATTCAATTTCACAGAACCCATATGCAGAAAATGTGATTGGTCTTCCTAAAAACTAAGGTTTCCATATACATAGTTTTTTTCCCTAAAAAGGCAAAAAAACCTCTTTTCTCATTTGCTCTGACTTCCCCATTTTCCCTCCCTGTCACCACAGACTAGCTTTTTGATGTTTACTTGTCATAACTGAATATAGTCATGGGTCCTAGAAGGACATGATAGTACCAGGACTTAGTCATCAAAATGCCAATCCTCAGAGAACAAAACTAATAATAACTGTGGCCTACCCAGCCCTTAGGCTGGAATGAATGCTATTATCCTGGATTATACAGAGTGTCTCAATTGTGCTAGATCCGCATGATTTGAAACAGTGTGTAAAGGGTAAGTATAGTCATATTCTTTCATTTTACCAAATTTTATCAAATCAGATATTCCATCTTTAGATGGATATGGGTATTAGTTATCATTTAATTACTCCAAAATGTAATCTTTTAAAACTATATATTCTTTTAACTTCACAGTTTCCCTCTGGAATTCTACTTCAGAGTCTGTCATGATATTGCAATCAAAATGTCAGTCAGAGTTGTAGACTAAAAACTTGTGTTAAACTTAAGAGCAAGAATGACCCCCAAAACTCTCATGAATTTGTGGGAGAGGCTTCTGGAAGATAATTGGATCATGGGCATGCTATAGCTGACTTGCTCTTAGAAGGTGGGAGTCTGACTGCAGGCAGGTTACTAAAGGCATGACCTGGAAGAGTATCTTTCCCTTCCCTGCTCCTCCCTTCTCTTTCTGCTTTCTGGTTGCCATGACATGAGTAGCTTTCCTCCACCAGACCCTTCCCACAGTACTTCCTGCCTTGCAGCCAGTTGACTATGGACTGAATCCTCTGATAACCATGAACCAAAACAAACTTCTCCTTCTCTAAACTACAGTTTAGGTATTGTGTCTCAGCAATGAGAAAGTGACTACAACAATGTGATAAACTGGAAGATCTGCCTGTGAGGTGTATCAATCACACGACTGTTGACAGGAGGCCTCAGTTGCTTGCTGGCTATTGGGAGGTAAGCAGAATTCCTTGTCATATGGACCTCTCCATAAGGCTGCCTTCATGACTCAAGAATAGTGGCCTAAGAGAGTGAGGGGGTAAAGAGGAAGCCATGATGATCTAGTCTCAAACATCACACATTATCTCTTCTACCATATTTTATTCACAAGAAGCAAGTCACTATGCCTGGCTCGTGATGAAAGTAAATAGAATCAGATTCCACCTTTTGAATGGAATAGTCTTGAGGACTTTTGACATATTTTAATACCACCACTTCAGAAGATCCATTATATGCAAACTCTCTACATATCACCAACTCCAAAAGGACATAAAACAGAAGGTCCTGTAAAGATGTAGTTCCAAAGTTGTAAGAATTCTGGGCACAAAAAGCTACTGCTATGGCTATTTATACTCCCCAAGGCTTTGCAGAAGCACTGTTGAATGTTAGCCTTGGAACCACTGAACCACACAGCTCAGGCTCATCTTATTGCCTCATGTCTCTGTGTGTCCACAACTCTACTCCTTCAACCTTCACTACTGTACTTAATTGCTGTACTTAGTTTCATGAAGTTCTGCTTCCTCTTAATCCCTCAAAAACACTTTTAACTCCAAGAATCCCTTTGTCCTCTGGTCCCCCATGGAACCCTCAGCTATTGTTTATCATAGCAGTTCTAGAGATTTCTAGAAGGAAGTGAGATTTCTTCACAATCTCAGAAGTGTGGCGGGTCTCATTCCACTGACTTTGTGGAAGATCTTGCCTCATTTTGTGTTGATTGAGAGAAACAGAGACAGAGACAGAGAGAAAGAGAGAGGGGAAGAAAGAGGAGAAGAGGGCAGAGGAGCAGGGAAGGGAAGGAAGAAGGGAAAAGAAGGGAAACATTTTTCCATTAGGGCTCTGGACAGTAGTAGTCATAAATAAGAAAACATTCTGCCTGACAATAATCACAACAAAATATAAACTCCTTACATGTTTATAACTAAAGTCTACGGGGAGTGACACACAGCAACACATGTCAGGACCAAAAATAAAGAAATAAATAAAAGCAGTTTCACAAAAAACTTATACTGAGCTAGGTAACATTTTGTTCTTGAATAAAAGTAGCAAATCTTCTTTTGTTTAAATGATAGGTGGCTGGGATTGTTAATTTGTGTCTTTGGAAAATCCCACATAGTCTAGAGTGAAAGAAGAGAATCAAACTCAAAGATTAGCACCTAAATCTTTTTCAGCCAGCAGGAGTTAGATTTAAAACTCTGTGTTTTCAGAAATACTTTGTGAGACATGAATTGTTATAAGACTTTCTCATTGCAAGGATGTAGCTTTTATACTTGTGTTGAAATTTATTTGCCAGCCTCAGTTTATCTGCTTTGGGAATCATTTTCAAAGTGACCATAAGAAAAAAATCTTAACTCAAAATTGATTTGAGTCTGGGAAATAATTTGGGAATCATCTACTTCAGTTATTTCATTTCAGAGAAAATAATAATTCTACTGGTGATCAAGATGTTGCTAGTGGTCTTGAACCTGAACTTATAACTGCATAATGTTATTCTTTACATTTTGTTTCACATATTAGCCAGTTGACTGTCCTAGTTTGTCTGGGATAGAGTTTTTCCCAAGACATGGGACTTTCACTGCTAAAATCAGGGAAGTCAGAAGCAAAGTGATGATCACTCAATAACATGTTACATTAGTTATCAATTGCTCCATGGCAAATTACCCCCCAAAACTTAGTGGATTGAAACAGTGAATACATATATTTATTTCTCAGTTCACAATTGTAGAATTAAGGAACAGATGACTAGTTCAGCCTCAGGATTTCTTGTGATGTTGCAGTCAGTCGAGTGTTGGTTAGGGCTACTGACAACTGAAGGCTTGACTACAAATGAAAGATTCATTGCAAAGATGGATCAATAGTATGATTGTTGGCCAAAGACCTCTGTTCTTCGTTACACAAACCTCTTTTCATGAGATGGCTCCAGCTTTTCTCCAGAACAAATAATCCAAAATGGAAGTAGACACAGAAATGCTTTTCCTTGTCTAACAATAGGAGTGGCATCACTTGTCCTCTCTTCCATTGTTCACACTGATACCCCTGGTGCAATGTACAAAAGGACAGCAACAACAGTGACCCAAAAAATAAACCCAGAATCCAAGAAAAATAAGAAAGGTGTCTTCATTGGAGGGATGTGGCATCAGGGATGAAAGATTGGTTGTATGTATGATAAATGGATTAAATAAATAAACATATTTAGGTTAATGGGAGCAAGGATGCTCAGTATCATGAAAGGAAGTTATAAATATGGAACTAACAAAATGAGATTGTATCCTATGGTTTCAGATTTAAATTGGAGACATAATTATAAACTCATGGTGAGAGAGAAAGAACATACTGAGCATAAATAATAACTAGTGTAAAGACCATAAATACTATTCCCTACTAAAAGGAAAAAGTCTGTGTGTAGAAATAACTGATTTTTAAGATCACAACAGACAAAGTATAATATGACCTTGGAATATTTTCTCACATCAACAATTAAGAAATGCTCAAAACATAATAGAGACATGTCCAAAGGACATAAAAATCAGATGAAAGAAACTCTCACCAGCTAAATAAGGGCTAAGTTTATATCAAAATAAATAAATTTAGTAATGAATTTTAACCTACTATTTTTAAGAAAATAGAAACTCATATGTATGGATACATGTACATCCACAGAAAAATTGTTAAGAAACAAGATATTACATTATCTCAAAATACCTCTCAAATATTCATATTACTTATAAGGAGAATGTATGGTAAATGTGCCCCTCATGAATGAGATTAGTGCCCTTATTACAGGAACTGGAGTGATCCCTTTTGTCCCTTCTACCATTCAGGAATGCAAGGAAGTCACACTGTGAAGAACGGGCCCCCACCAGGCACAGAATCTGCTGGCACCTTGATGTTGGGCTTTCCTCCTTTAAAACTATGAGCAATAAAATTTTGTCATTTATAAATTATATTACCCAGTCTAAGGCATTTCATCAGGAAATGACTAATACAGGGGGAAAGAGAGTAGCCTTGTAGTAGCCAGGGGTGATAGATACCACCTTACTAAAGTAATGAACGCTAATACCAATAATAATGAATAATAGGACAAATCAAAATAGTGTGCCATTTGATAGGATGCCAAGATAAGAACTCAGTATCATTTCTGTGATGACCTAATTTTGTCTAATCTTACCTGAATTATGGAAAATATCTGATAAACCTATGGATATTTTGCCAAAAAACTAAAACCAAAAATCAAAACCTGGCCTGTCAAAAATGTCAAGGTCATAGAAGCCAAGGTAAGACTGAAGAGCTGTTCCATGATGAAAGAGTTCGAGGAAACACAATAACTGAATGCAACCCCTGATTCTGGGCTGGTCCTTTTCACATAAAAGACTCTTTTAGTGTAATTGCTAAAACTGTAATGGAGTTCAAGGATTAGACAATAATCTAAGTTAACTTTTAACTCTCAGTATTGTTATGTTGAGAAATGCCTTTGTTCTTTGGAAACACAGAATAAAGTATGTGGAGGAGATAAGACATCTTGTCATAAAGGTAGTTTCAAATGGCTCAGAAAATAAAAGATCTTTATATTTTCCTTGAAACATCATAAATTAAGATTCTTTTAAAATGAAATGATTTTTAAAGTGAAACTTCATCTAGTCTTTTTATTTGACTTCTATTTTGTCTGATTTCTTTACTATCATGCTGAAAATCATGTCAATATCAAGTATCCTTGAGCAATGGGAAAGTACACTTATTTATTCATCTACTGAATAAACAAATATTGATCACCCATTAGGCCTCCAGTAACTTGCTGAACACTGAAGATCTAACTGTGAACAAGATCCAGCACTTGCCTCTGAGACTACCAGGGAGAGACTGATAAACAGATAATATATAATATGACAAGTGCTTATCTTGGAAAATGCCAAGTGGTATGAAAGAACAAAGGAGATCCATCTTAGGATGTGTTCAGGACAACTTTCTAAAAGAAGTGGTGTCAAAGCTGAGATCTGAAAGAACACTAAGAATTACTCAGAAGGAAAGTTCACAGGTATTTTCATGCAGAGAAACAGTACGTAGAAGGGAGCTGGAGGAAAAAGAAGGAACATGGCCTACTATAGATACTGCAAATAGCCGAGAATAACTGAAGCAAAAGCAAGCCAAGGGAAGGGCACGAGATGAGCTTGGGAGAAGGGAGATCCAGAGATGAATTTTGGAGGTGCTGAGTGCCACCAGGACTTGTTACACCTGTGTCTTCCAGGCCCTGGGAATCTAGTCAGAGAACTCACTGCACACATACCGCTACTCACATACCTTCCAGGAAAATGACTCTAAAAAAAGTATCATCTAGCTGCTCCAGGACTGTTTGATATTAGCAAAGAGAAGCACATCATTTGCAACAACTTCCTTGACAATATTAACTTTCTTAGCCAAGTTTAGACAAGTCTTTTTTGAAAAGAGTTACTGGCATACTTGCTTGCATATAATCTTTCATTCCTGGATAGAAAGATATTTACAAATGATGTCAGGCAAAATAGAATTGGATATATTTACTCTTCCTAAAATACTTGCTCTATTCTAAACAGCCCATCATAGTGCATTTCTCCTTGGCAACTCTGTGGTTCCCTGAATACATACATCCAATTTCCCAAGGGGTTGCTATTCCACTGTGGCTGCTTTCACTTTGGGTGGCAGGCTTGAGCTCAATTCCTTGTTGCTCATCCAATTCCAGAACTCCTGGGCAAAGAATTCCTCCAGATTAACCATGAACTTTATTTTTAGTGTAAAAGATGTTTGCTTGACAGAAAAATTACTTCATGTAATTAGAGTCATTAGAAATGGGAATGAGACAGTACTTGGTGAACAGATACCTCCATCTGGTTTGAGTAAGATTATTCCCTGGGACAGACTGGCTATATTCAACTGTACAAACTGAATGAAGTGAAACCCAGACCATCTGTGCATGGAGCCACTTTTAAGCAGTTAGAACAGACCCCTGGATAAAAACCTGCATCAAGTAGTGGAATTCACAGCTCCCGATGTCCTCATGGTGTGTCCATCTAGCAGTTTACTGGATCCCTGGCCAGATGATATACAAAATGTTTGAGTTTCTTCCAGTTCCAGCTAAAGCATATCATTCATCTGTTTTTGGCCTTTTCTTTTTACTGTCTAAGCTATATGGTGCATATTCCAGTCTTTGCAACTCTGTTACTTATATTTTAAGCACAAAAGGAGTTAAAGCTAATAATAATAATAATAGCTATTGCTTATTATTTACTACATGCCAGGCTTTCTCCCAGATTATTTATATTATTTATGATCTTCCTAAGTTCTCATGATAGTTATTTTCCTCATTTTATAGTAAGGAAATGGAAACTCAGAGAATGTAAGGATCTATTCTGAGATAAAATAGAATATAATGATGTCTGCAAAAGTTGTGCATAGTACCAAAGACGTTCATAGCGTTTGAGCTGTCTTGCATGTTGTCTGTGCCTGGATAAAAGAAGGAAATTCTGGTAGAGGCAGAAGGTCATGACAGGAAAAAGCACTTTCTCATTCAAGAAGCAACAAGACATTGGTGCAGATGAGACTTAGAAGATTCCTCATTCACACTATCCCGGTTCAGCTACTACCACTATGCTTCTCTATTTTCTTTCATGAATGTGTTCCACTGGTATGCACTGGGACTGGCTATTGAGACACAGCTGTGATAAACTTATAAAACATGAATGACTTGAAGATCAAACATTTATGCAGCATAGATGAAGAACAAAAGACATGGGAGGTGGTAAGGAGGCCAGAGTCAGACCATTCTCTCCTTGTTCCTTTGTCTTTCTCTAGAGTACCTAAGAGTAGCTGTACCCTAAAAGGTTTTTAAAAATAGTACTAAGAGATCATCTATGGATTCATAATAACTGATCCCCAAAGAGCCCTGCTGACATACAACAATACTGTCAGGCGTCTCTGACTTCCTGTCACATATCCCTCAACTACCAATCTAAGCCATTTCTGTGAGTGTGCAATCAGTGTCCCATGGAGACGAACACCATTAGCTGAACTACTTTAACTTTTTGTCTCTCCACCTCAAAACTCTTCTGCAGTCACATCCTCCTTTCCATATAAAATCTCTTTTAGAGCCATGCATGGTGGTTCGTGCCTGTAATTAATACTAAGGGAAGAGATGTAACTCCCAAACCTGCTAGATAGCCGAAATGTGAGTTTGTGTTCTCTAAAATCAAAAAAAGAATTCTAGAAACAATGGAGGTTAAGAGTAGGCAAAATTTATTGAGAGAAAGATAGCTTCTGTCTAAGAGAGACAGAAGGGGGACCAGAAAGTGGGTAGCCAGCTCAGCCCACTTTTCAAAAGTGTTTTATATGCCAAAGCCATGCGGTGAGGTAGGTACAAAGTGGGACAAAACTATAAGACCCAGTGGAAAATTACAAGGTGAGCATGAGATGGGACAAAACCATGATCAACCAATAAGATTACAAGTACAGTCACCCAGGTAATATTGATTAAATGGGGATCAAATGGGAAAACAAGTCACGTATAAAGAATTTCTGGAAAGGGAATGGGCTAGGGAAGTTGATGTCTATTTAGAATACCAATTGCTGCTATTCATCTCCAGGGGAAGTAGTGCCTCTTTTCTTTTTTTCTTTTTTTTTTTTTTTTTTGGTACCGGGGATCGAACTTGGGTCCTTGCGCTTGCGCAGCAGGTGGTGAAACCACTGAGCTAAATCCCCGGCCAGTGATGTGCCTCAGTTGTTTTTCTATGCTGAGGGCCCAGCTTTGTCTAACTGCCTTAAAATATTTTCTGACTAACTTTGCTATCTGCAATATAATCTCAACACTCAGGAGAATGTGGCAAATTCAAGGCTAGCCTGTGCTACATAGCAAGACCCTGTCTCAGAATAACATCACCAAAAAAACCTCTCATTCTTTTCACATGCTCTTTTCCTTCCCTCTTGTCTCAGATAAAGGTGCTCATATCTTGTCAGGTTTCTCAGTCACCATTTTTATTATTAATGTATTCCCATCCCTTCCTTTCTTCCTTATTTTCTTTTCTTATTAACTATTTTTACTCCTCCTTAGTCTCCAATCTCATCCTCTTTACTTTTTAATCTACAAACATATTTCATTTATAATTTTTACAATTCATCATAATTTTTATTTTGCATAAAATTAAATATATATATTTTTTATATTTACATAAGAAACTTATAAATTCTAATTACCCTGTTATTTCCTTCAACAACCATCATGTTTACCTTCCTCTCTTTGCCAAAAGTTTAAAAATAAAACTAGTCTAAACTTAATGTTTCTGGTTACTCACTCCTAATTATGCCTTTAAGCCCTTATAAATTGACCTATGTCCCTTATACTTCACTGAGAATCACTCTTGAAATTGTATAGTGGTCACCAAATCCAGGGCCTCATCATTTTCCTTGACTGCTTCTAAAAATGCTAATCAGTCAAGTTCCTCTGGTCAGTCATTTGTACTCTGAGTTGCAACACTTGTTTTTTCAGCTTTCTAAGCCAGAAATCTGGTTATCCCTATTCCTGTAGTCCTTGAATCACCAACATCTGTTTATCCCATGGTCACTGCAACTCTTGAAATCTTTCATTCATAAGGACACTACAGTTATTCATTCTCATCAGTGCTCACCTAGATTGTTGCTATAGCTTCCTAATTGCACTGCTGCTTCTTATCTTGGTTTCAAGTAATTTATTACCTTAAAGGCTACAGTAATGATCATTGGATTATGTATATCATTCTCTCATATTTCCCCATTAAGTCCTTTATAGATAGGCCATAGCCTTTGGAAACTCTTGAACATGGCACATCAGGAACTTTATGTTCAGGTCTATGACACCTAGTTCAGCACATTTATATTCTCTCTTGCCCACTTTTTGCAATTCTCTGAAAAGGCCATACTCACTTAAATCTCCAACCCTTTACACACTCTGTTTTCTCTGCCTGAACTACTCTCCACAATCTTTCAACTCAATGGTTCACATCTGCCTATAAGAGTCACTTCAGGTGTTGCATCAAATTTGACTCCCACTCCTCAATCCCAAAGTCTAGAAGTGAAGGTATCAACCCTACCTATGCCCATGGATCTCCCTGGATACCTCCATCTTGGTAATGACCTCCTGAATTCTGACCATTGTACAGGCTAACAGTCAACAGCATGATTAGTTGGTAACATTTACAAAAAGTAATTTTAAAAGAGATTTAAAGAGAATGATAGTTTTGAAATCATGGTCTGTAATTGGCACTAGAAGCAAAATTCAGAGTTCCATCTATGAAAGCCAAGCTCTTTCAAGAAGAAAAGAAAGAGAGAAATTACTCAGACTCATCTCTGTAACTATCTTCTTAAGGGAAGCAAAAAGGACTAGTGCATTTAATCTAAAAATCTAGGCTCTACTGTGAACTGGGTACATATTCCTATAGTAATGTATCATTCTGTGTGAATGACTTCAATCAGGGATTTTGTATTATTATACTTTATCCAAATTTACAAAGTACTGAGATTCTTGCAATAGATGTTTCCTCAAAATAGGCAACTGATTCATAGACTATTCTGAATGAAAGCAGTATCATATATAGGCATATGACGACTACTTGCTGAACAAGCTCATGTTGAAACTTTTTCTTCTGGTATACAAGAATTTAGAGACACCACCTGGAAGTGATCTTCTATGCTTTTATTGTACCAAATTAAATGTTTCTTGTGTGTCTTCACGATTGCTGGCATAATAATGAGTAAATAGAAGAGGACAACAAACGCTTAGTGTGTGCTTGATTTCAAGTAGAACTTGAACCCCCCCAAAATGCATTTTCTCAGCATATTGAGTACTGGAGGCAATAAGAAGATGAAATTTGAAAATGACTTTAAACTTTCAAACCTGGATCATCATGAGAAGGATGTGGGAACAAACAGAAATATTGGAGGAATAGATTTCAAGAATAAGCTTTGACTGCAGAAATATAATATTTGTGATGTCAGCCGGGGATTTAGCTCAGTGGTTTCACTGCCTGCTCTACAAGCGCAAGGGCCTGAGTTCGATGCCCGGTACCAAATATATATATATTTGTGATGTCATTAAGATGTGTTGGTGAAGATATCAGACATATTTATTATTTAGGTAGTATTTGTTAAGAGATGATATGTAGGACATTGGCTGCATGGAGAGGGGCTTGAATACATGTGTGCCCCCCCCAGGTTAGCCCCATGGGTGCCTGCAGCCCCCCTTCACCCCCCGTCACCTCTGGCCTCCTGCCTGTGCTGGTACCTGGTTATACACTGCAGAGGCACAGGGGGTCATAAAGCCCATTGTCCTGAGCTCCAGAAGATAGAGCAGAAGTGAACAACAGAAAGAGGACCTCTCTCAGGCTCCTTGATAAAAACTGAAGCCCACTGGAAAAGTAAAGAGAATCTTTGCAATAAAGGTACACCAGACCACCATACTTGGTAAGTTGGAGGGATCCTCACCTCCCATTGGAACCTGGACTATCTTCAGGGGAAGGGCAGCTGGAAACCTGCAGTAGAATCTTGCAGAGTTCAGCCCTTCAGGAGGACAGGGAGCTCAGCTTGGGACTTGCAGCCACAAATTTGCCTGATTCTCACAGGTCTGCTACTGGCTTGCTGTGACTCATTGACTTATCTGCACACTGCTACCCATGTTGTCTATTGTGACAGCAGAGACATACCCTGAAGGAGGCCCTTCATTTTTATGTTTTAATTGTTATTTTCAGAATTATTTTTCTTGCTCTTACTTCTAATTTTTAATTTTTTTCTACTCTTTTCCAATTTTTTTTGGTTCTTTTTTCATTTCTCTTCTCTCTCTCTCTCTCTCTCTCTCTCTCTCTCTCATTCTCTCACCGTTCCACATGGTTCTTCATCTCCCTTTTTGTTCCTGCTCTGACCCTAATTCAGATTTCTTCTTTATATTTCTTTTCTTCTCTTTTTCCTTCTCTTGTGGTCATTAGCTTTAAAGAAAAGTAAATACAGTTTCTAGCCTCCCTATTGTTGTTAGGTTGTGCTGTTCTTGACTTTGTTCTTCCATTCCGTCTTTTCCTCTTGTCTTCAACAGTTTCTCAGAGTTTGCATGATCTTCCTGCGTCCTCTAGCCTTACTGCTAACCTTTCCCTATCCTTTCTACCTATCCCTCCCTCCCCAACTCTTTCTAACTCCCAATCCCAAAGGGTAAAGTTGCTATATCGAAGAGTTTATTCACTATAAACATATGTTGTGCTGGTCCTTGATTTTGATTTAATTCACACAGTTAAAGGTGATAGCTTAATAACTATGACAAATTGTCATTTTCTAAGCTGTGCTTGATGCTATAGTGTTGCTGAGTGTATCACTTGGGCTAAGGTGTTGTGATTGATCTAATCAGTGTCCTTCCTGGTTTAATGAAAATGAGATAGCCTCAGAGTCATTAGAGACTCAAAACCTAAAGACCAGCTATATCTGGAAGACACCTCTGAGAAGCATTCATTCCATAAGGATTCTAATTATAAGCAACAAAGATACTTACAATAAGCTATTTCAAAGTATGAACCCAGGAATTAAACCAAGGACAGTACCAAAATCAAAATGGAGAAGACATTTAAGCAAGGTACAAACCCAGACTTCCACCCCACCAAAGGTAAATTCAAGCGGAAATGAAGTAGAAAAGTCTGATAATCAACCACCTGGACACCCTGAACTGATAGCACAGGAAGTAACAAAACAGATAAATGAGGGTCTAGAAAAATTCAAAGCAGAAATAATCTCCCAGATAAGTACAGAGATAATGAGCAGAGTGAAAGACATGATTAGAGGCTCTAGCACAGAAACAGATAAAAAAATAGATGTGCTCAGAACCATGCTGGAAGCCATGAATACCCAGCATAAGAAAGAAATGGAAACCATGAAACAGATTCAAATAGATATCCAGGAGATTAAAACTCCATTGAAAGTATTCACAGCAGATTGAGGGAACTTGAAGATAGAATATTAAATATAGAAGACAGGATTGCAGTTAGTGACCATGAAAACAGAGATTTCTTCAAAATAGTAAGGGACCACAAGAAATCAATCCAGCAGCTGCTAGATGATGCAAAGAAGAATAACAGAAGACTGATAGGAGTCCACGAAAAAGCAGAAGAAAGTACAACTGACATTAAAAAACTATTCACTGAAGGAATATTAGAAAATGTTTCAGACAGAGGTAGAGGATTAGACATACAGGTAAGTGAGGTGTATAGAACTCCAACTAGCCATGATCAAAAAAAATTCTACACCTAGATATATAATAGTCGAGATCCCAGAAACCCAACAGAAGAACAAAATCCTACAAGCAGTTAGAGAAAAGAAACAAATCACCTACAAAGGAAAGCCCATCAGAATCAGCAGACTTCTCAACACAAACCCTCAAGTCAAGGAGAGCCTGGAGTGAAGTACTTCAAATCTTAAAAGAAAATAACTTCCAACCTAGACTGTTGCATCCTG